>CP137666.1:29133099-29188158 GCA_037976565.1 Mesocentrotus franciscanus | reverse complement strand
TCACCTGAAGCACCGAGGGATACAAGATTGACGGACTTGGACTTGAACTTCCGCCATCTCCTTTCATATCGCCTGCTGTCACGTCTATAGCCTCCGCAATCTTAGAGTTGTACCACTCAGGACGATGTCGCGTGGTGATTGCTTATCAAGAACAATGGAGACTGCATCATCAAAGTTCTTGACTGTTGCATTGGCATCTTTGACTCCAGGGAGAGCACTGAGCTGATCAGAAAGGTCTTTGTCGAATTCATCATGATCAGTAGATCTATAACGGCATGATGTTGACGATGTCTGGATCCTAGAATGTTTCTGAAGGTGAACCTGCGCCATTAAAGTTGCATGATCGGACATGTTGGTGGTGTTCACACGGTCCGATGACACAAGACCTTCTGACTCACGGGCAACGACAAGGTCTAAGGTGTGACCACTCCTCTGTGTTGGTCCTTTGACATGCTGTGTGAGCCCAGATGCAGCCAATATGTGACGAAACTAAGAGACATTGTTTCGTGATGGGCAGTCCATATATGAAGATTGAAATCCCCCAATATTAGAATTTTACCTGGATCAGTGTTCAAATAATCAAGGAGGTCATCGATTTCTGACAGAAAGTATGGGATAGATGAATCATTCCCAGATAGTGGTCGATAAACTACAACATAGTTATTTGGCAAGATCTGTCAGATACAATGGCATATTCAAACGACTGTATATCAATTGCCGGTTCTGGGAGGAGGTACAGATTGAGGTTTGACTTAGAGAGAATCCAAATTCTTCCATTTTCTTTCCTCACATCATGTACATCTGTAGTGACTTTAAATTTGGAAGATACAGTTCTTAGGCACAAAAGCTCAGATCTAGTATACTAAATCATTGTGTTTCCATTCATCAAAGAAGAGATGATGAGCCTCACATTCTCTGCTTTGTTACCAAGAATGGCATTAGGCTCAGGATTCAATACGCTAATTGGAACCAAACTAAAGCAATCCAATTGATGATACAAACTAAAGCAATCCAATTGATGATACAATTGAGAATCCTGTGGGGGTGTTTCACAAAGATCCTCAGTTGAACTTATCTCTAAGTTGGACTTAACAATTATGGAAAGCCGTTAGCATCTTTGAAAATATTTTGTAAAAATTATTTTAAAAGGCATAAAATGTTGATTCCAATCATTCATACTTTCTATTATCCAGGAGATTTCATGTTCTTGATGTGGAATTTATGAAAAGTCTAAAATACTTGGATTTTTTCTGTTGAATATATTTTATTTTAAGGCTACAAATGGCTCTCCATAATGTTTAAGTCCAACTTAGAGTTAAGTTCAACTTAAGATCTTTGTGAAACACCCCAGGTCTATTAAGAACAAGTTGTATGGTAGGTTCTAAATGAGGATTGTTGAAGCGTAAAGCACTACACTCTGCATAGGCCTAAGCAGCAATGCCAAAAATACACATCCATGCAAGAAATTCATCTTGAAAATATACCTTTAAAGCAACTATATATTCCAATCAAACTTGCCCAGTAGATGGACAGCATCTTGACAGACATCACTCTTGCAATATATTCCTTGAAATGAGTAGGAAATCGGACAAAATACAGGATTGGAGCAGAGCCCCTTAAAGATACTATGTCCGTTTTGCAGCCAACATCAAATTATGTAGAACTTTGCAGGAATTATGAATATGTCATGCTGTAGGCCTATGTCCTATCTGTGAAATTTAAACGTTAGCAGTGTCCTAATATTCAAATTATGCAAGGAAACCCGTTTACTTGCTAGACTTCACTGTCAGACACTATTGAGTGACTGACTGGCTTTTTCATCTTTGGTAATAACATACATAAAATGAGCTGTAAAGGGTACATGAGCATTTGTCTACATCAATAACCCACTTCTTGTAATGGCCAAAATTAAACTGATTGAATCTTTGCGCAGCATAAAACGTACGACCATTCGGTACAATGGTCTGAAAAATCAGACTATTACTTACTGGCTCTATAGCTCCTAAGTCGATTCGACAACTAATAGTCATTATTTTCCCACTTAAAGACATTTTCAAGCCCCCCTTTTTTAGGGAAGTTCTAAATTAGTATTATCTTTCAAATGCCGTTGGAATTTAACCTTTTCATTTTATTGGCCTGCAAATGGGACATAGTACCTTTAACACACTGCTGCAGCTAAGGACGGCGCTGATTTAAATACATTTGATATTGATATAAAAGTTGCAAGTTTTTACGAATTCGCTACATTGACTTGATCTGATTCGATTTGTTTTCTGCATATTTTCTAAAAAACGATAACTGAATGACAAACACACATGTAAACGAAAGGTATAATTCAAATATGCAAAAAATAATAACCTTATGGTTAAATGTGATGTACATATATACATATAATAACGAGCATAATACTTCTAAAATATAGTATTATGAATTTAAAGTATAATCTTAACTATCTGCGGAAAAGTGCAGGAGACCCCTATCATAAGCGACGATTCACTAAGGATGGCGGCATAAAAAAAAATCTTAAGGTGAAATTTAAATGAAAATATGTTCATGTGATCTTTGTGTATGAGTTCGTGAGTGTGTTGTGTGTGTGCGTTTGTGTGCGTGTGTGTATGTGTGTCTGAGAGAGAGAGAGAAGAAGAAGAAAAAACGACGCCATCCAATAACCTTCCAAAGCAAGAGCATCCAAGCGTGACGCATTAATAGAATTAAATCATACATGTATTCATGAAATGTGAAGACTTTCTTTTCATGCCGGAAATAGATTTATGAAGGTAATGTGATGGAGTTCGATATTAAATTATCTGACAGTGCATAACGGTCTATTCTTTTTTTAATGTATCATGCCTCTTTATATCAGCTTGTTTCTATCGCAACGTGCATTTCATATCGATCCTGTTCTCATACGAGCTTACCGCCTGTAGAGAAGGAAAAACGTATCATTTACCATTTACAATTTGTCGAAAGTAGATATCAAGATTATGTCTTCTGCAATTTCACTTGATCCCCGTTGATCGATCGCTATAGCCTACAGTTTGAATCTTACGGTTAATATTTCCCGCCTTTCCGTAATCAAGCAACTGTATTCTTCGTTTCCGAATTTATTTTTATTTTTTTATCCGAGAAAGACGTCAGGTTATCATCGTGCTGTTTGATCATTTTTTGAAGCTCTTGAAGATTGATCTGTAAAATGGTAAGTATTTTATGTTTTCGTTTCAATCATAGTGAAATGACCACCATTAGTCTGATTTGATTTCATAGCCATTTTACTTGTTGTCCGTTACAATATAAGCATATACATGATACAGTTCGAAAAAATACAATGTAATTAATAATGTACAACAAACAAGAAAAAGAATAGAAAAAAAATGAAAATAAAAATATCATAATGACTAAAACAGAGGGGCTTGCTATAAAGAGCAATGTTCTTGTGATGAAAAGAAGAGTGACGCATGCCTTAAATTAATGATGATAGCTGTGTGGTTCAAATTTAAAGAAATATGATTGTGCATGCGACTTCAGCCAAAGAAAGCAAAAGCTTGAATAAGGTTGGAGTCTTCGTAATTATCATTCGGTACACATTTTATTATGTGCTGATTACGAACTGGTCTATTGGGCAAATTCCATGCTCTCTTCAGTTGAACGTCCATAATTGATCTACATCAGGCCTAAAAGAAGAAAGAGGAATAAGGATGAACGAAATAGAAAATTAAAGGGAAGGAGGAGAAGAAGAAAAGAAGAAAATTAAAAAGAACAGAAGAGAAGAGAAAGGATAGCTTTTCCCGGCCAATTTCGCAACTTTTCCAATCCATTCAATCGAAATTGATTTGTCCCAGTCTTGCTGTTCGAAAGCACATTAAATTCATGTTATGTGTATTTAAATTCGTGTTTGATTTAATCAAATTAAAATGTTTCTCGTTCAACTTTAAGGGTTTTCGTTCGTCAAGCGTGCACATATTTTATAATGAAATGATCAGATGATCACGTAATCCTGACCTTTATACATTCAAACTTATTTTGAGCATCTAATTTAGCATTTTGTTCATTGAAATTAATTCAATTACTCTGACAATTCTATTCTTTTATAATGATCATCTCGTATTACTTGTGTAGTTCTTGTTTAAAGTAACTATGTCATGCAAACATGTGTCAAATGACGTCTAAGTAGAACAAATGGGCCTACTATTCTTAAGTATAATTTCTACTTTATGTATCATCTAAAATGATACTACGTGATATGGACACCTTCATACAATTTAACACCCAACTCTAAATAATATTTTGTTAAATAGTTTTGTTGTAACTATTTTAACCTTTGTTTACTTTTATTGATATTTTGATATATTCAAGATTCAAGATAGATTCATACTATGAAGTCTTTTTGTACTTTTCTATTCATATTTTAGCTTCTTAACTATTTTATCGATGAATTTATTTGTTCTCGATTTTGTTTTTACGATCATGCATCTTGTTAAATTTTTTAGTTAAACATTAATTTTTGTAATTGAAGATGCAGCCCTGTACGGGTCTTTCGAACCTCTGCTGCATTCACATCATATTTTTACTTAATTGTGAATAAATACAAATACAAAATACAAATTATCCCCTTTAAATGAAATAATCAACTGTTCGTACAGGAAGACTCCAGGTATATATATTTGTTTAAATTTGCTCATATTGAATTTTACTGGCCACTCAGCAATTTGATTGATTGATCACATTTCGGCAAGTGCTGATGATTTTGGATGAATCTTGCATGGCACATGTGCTAGACGAAATGAATTGAACCATAAAAGAGTAAAATCCCCTGTCCGATACCTTTAATTAAAATAAAAATCTGCGCTAAACTGAATGATCATTTTTCAAATTTGCTAGAAAAAAACTCCACAATTGGCCAGGAAAATCTATATAATAATGATAATCAGATCAATTTATATAGCACATTTACTATAATATATACTCTATACTGCGCCATGATGAAAACAAAACTCCTAATAGTGCTACTTTACAGACACACAATAAAAAATACAAAAATACAAAATTATTCAAAGTCTCCTGAAAACAAGTGTGTCTTTCAAAACTTTGAAGACAGAAACATATGAGGCTTTTCTTATATACAGGGCGTATCAGTAAAAAGTGTACCCAACTCTGGTAGCTCCTAATTGAAGAGTCATTAACCAAAATCGCCTTGTTCCAAGTTTGGGCTTAAGGAACCAATGTGGGTTAGGCCATATACATGTTCTTCTTTGGTTTTAAATACTTTAAACAGTTAAATTGTGCCTCGTGCTTCAGTGCTTCGTTGTTTAAAATGATGCAATGTTACTAGGCTTTCACGGAACCTTGTTTCAATCGACAGGATAACCTTTAATTATTTTAGACAGCCTACTACTTGTCCACTGCACCATTTCACATGTGTAAGGAGCATAGGTGTTTATCTCGAATAGCGAACGAAAACTGAAAGGTTACTAAACTTAAATGCAACAAAGAACATTTATGATGATAAATATCAATTACATTGACAGCAGACCTTCATAAAAAAGATAACATACCAGATAGACTTTTTCCATTTTGTATCACTCAATGAGAAAGTTACCTTAAACAAGGAATTCGAATGAAGTCAAGATTGAAATCATCATCATGAAGAGAATATCATACATTTTGCTTGTAATAAGCATTTCTTCGAGTTGAGTTGATGTTAACACATTTTTTTCAACCGCCTTATAGTCAATGTAAAAAAGACCAATTGTTTTGGAATGAGATAACACACACAAAGTGGCTTTAGGCCCACATTCATTGCTTCAGCTGAAATTTGGTACAAGAGGATTTTGAAAATACTTTTTGAAAATCCGGCTGTTAAGTCATCCTTTGCAGCCCAATTTTGAATAGCATCATTAGACAGGGTATTAGGGGGTATTAGTTCCTCTTTACAATGAAATATGATTCAAGGTCACACAGGTTATCACTTTTTAATTAGAAGTTACCAAAGTTGGGTATACTTTTTTTTTATACGCACTGTATATGTCTTGTGGTAGGTTATTTCAAAACTTTGGAGCGGCTCAACTGGAAGCAAAATCTCCAAGAGTTACTTCCTTTTTTGTGTGAGGTAGCTTTAGAAGCAGCTTATCCTGTGTACTTCACAAGTTATGTGCATATGGATGTGATTTAAAAGATAATAATTCTGACAATAAATTTTGGAGCTTAATTGACCATTCAATGCTTTGTAAACAAGCAAAAATATTTCGAATGCAATTATCTGCCATATTGGCAACCAATGTAACTTGATTAAAACAGGTGTAATATGGGAAGATTTTGAAGAATTGGTCACGAGTCTTGCACACGCATTCCGGACACGCTGTAACTTGATTATTTGTAAATCTGGCAAGCCAAACAAACAATAATCCATTACAATAATCAAGCCTACTGATAATAAATGCATGGACAAGGCTTTCTGTGCTTTTCAGATCTAAGTATCCACGAATATGACGGAGATTGTATAACATATAAATGGAAGATTTGTATGTGTTAGATATGTGCTTCTCCATGTTTAAGCGAGAATCAAGCCATACACCCAGATTTCTCACAGAGCATGCAGGGGCGTCGCTAGACTTTATTCAGTGGGGGGTGTAGAGGCCACCGATTACCGACAATACTAGCCACCAATTACCGACAAAAGTTAATGTCCCAATATCTACAAATTTAACCCTATAAACCCGGGGCCGAAGGCTAAATTATTGTTCCTATGAACTATCTATAGTACTTGCGTATGCGCAAATAGTCATTTTCCTCGACGACATAAATATACGAATTATTTCGTCAACTCACAGCGTGTCCACACACAAAGCAATTTATCCCGAAACTCTATAACGATACGTCGTATAAAGAATCATCGTATAAATTCCAGGGTGTCCACACACACAAGAAAGTAATCTCAAAACTCTACAGCGAAATGTCGTATAGGTGCGCAGTTTGCTACTGCGGTCATGAAATGGAAGCGGAAATGAGAGGTCAGGTCTCCTTTCGCGCGCGATCCGACGTTTAGCCCCGCCCAGTTAGACTATAGTTCCGTCCACACACAAAATTTCCGTGATTAAGCGTGATTAGGCGTGATTAGTTATTGAGTTCTAGTTCGAAACGATGCCCAAACCTGCGTTTCGTTATACCAGGGAGATCTCCCTGGTTATACGACGTTTCGTTATACGACGTATCGTTATTAAGCGTCCACACACACAATTTCATCATATAACTATCGATCGCGAAACGGTATAACTAATCACGCCTAATCACGGAAAATGTTGTGTGTGGACAGGGGGTCAGTCAGCATCATAGCTATATATTTAAATGCAGGCGCGTAGCTAGGATCTTATTTTAAGGGGGGAGGTAGTGAGCAAGCGAATCACTTAAAGACGCTCCCTAAGGAGTGGGTGAAGGGCCTCCCGCGCGAAGCTTAAACGTTTCATTAAATTATTAAGGAAATAAGACGATTCGTTGTACCGTTCTCGACTCTTATTCCTTGTCTGAATTCTGTTTTCCCCCTCCCGCGCGAAGCGCGGAAGCTTTGACGTTTCATTAAATTATTAGAGAAAGAAGACGATTTTTTGTGCCGTTCTCGACTCTTAACCCTATTTGTCTGAACTCAATTTTCCCCCTCCCGCGCGAAGCACGGAAGCTTTGACGTTTCATTGAATTATTATAGAAAGAAGACGATTCGTTGTACCGTTCTTGACTCTAAATCCTTGTTTGAATGTAGTTTCCACCTTCTGCGCGAAATCTTTGGGGTTTCATTTAAATATTAGAGAAAGAAGACGATTCGTTGTACCGTTCGCGACTCTTAAATCTTATTGTCTGAATTCAGTTTCCCCCCTCCCGCGCGAAGCGCGGAAGCTTTGACGTTTCCTTAAATATTATTATGAGAGAAAGCAGACGATCCGTTGTATTGTTCTCGACTCTTAATCCATATCTGAATTCAGTTTTTCCCCCTCCCGCGCGAAGCGCGGAAGTTTTGACGTTTCTTTAAATTATTAGACAAAGGAGACGATTCGTTGTACCGTTCTCGACTCTTAATCCTTGTCTGAATTCTGGTTTTTCCCTTCCCGCGCAAAGCGCGGAAGCTTTGACGTTTCATTAAATTATTAGAGAAAGAAGACGATTCGTTGTACCGTTGGCGACTCTTAACCCTAATTGTCTGAATTCAGTTTTCCCCCTCCCGCGCAAAGCGCGGAAGCTTTGACGTTTCCTTAAATAATTATTAGAGAAAGAAGACGATTCGTTTTACCGTTCTCGACTCTTAATCCTTGTCTGAATTCAGTTTTCCCACTACCGTGCGAAGCGCGGAAGCTTTGACGTTTCATTGAATTAGTATAGAAAGAAGACGATTCGTTGTACCGTTCTCGACTCTTAATCCTTGTCTGAATGAAGTTTCCCCCTTCTGCGCGAAGCGCGGAAGCTTTGGGTTTTCATTCAAATGTTAGAGAAAGAAGACGATTCGTTGTACCGTTCGCGACTCTTAACCCTACTTGTCTGAATTCAGTTTTTCCCCGTCCCGCGCGAAGCGCGGCAGCTTTGACGTTTCCTTAAATTATTAGAGAAAGAAGACGATTCGTTGTACCGTTCTCGACTCTAATCCTTGTCTGAATGAAGTTTCCCTTCCGCTTTCGAAGCGCGGAAGCTTTGGGGTTTCATTAAAATATTAGAGAAAAAAGACGATTCGTTGTACCGTTCTCGACTCTTAATATTTGTTTGAATTTAGTTTCCTCGAAAATTTTAAAACTCTGATTTCTTTAGCTGATATCATAGGAAAGTGAAACTTTGAGAAAATACAAGTATTATAGTTGTAGTCTCTCTCGAAGTCGTCACAGCGGATAAAAAGTCACAGTTCGTAAGGAAAAAAACTCATCTCACCGACTTCAAACTTCTGCATTGATATAGTACACGAGGATCGAGCAAGAATACCGACACAGCTGACCCGACACAGCAACATAATATTTATGCGTGTCTTTCTTGCTCCCTCGACGAGACGACTCCACCAACAACCCCCCTCTCTCTTTTACTCTCATCCCTCCTCTCTCAGACTCTTTCAGACTGACTGTTATGATTAATATCTAACTTTGTAACTTGTCTGGATGTTCCAACGATGAGAAACTCCATCATTTTCCATCATGTTCCGTTATTAAGCATAAGCTTAAGTTGGAACATCCATGAACGGATAATTCGTAAACATAATTCTAAAATTGAGATATTATCATCTTGAGGGTCATTTTTAGTACTGAAAGAAATGTATAACTGTGTGTAATCGGTAAAACAATGACAAGAAACATTTGGAAAATGCCTTTGAATAATGTTGATCAGATTAATTGTAAAGTGTGCAAAAATGGAGGATGCCGAGACGTGACCCTTGAGGAACCGCATATGGAACAGGGAAAATTGTAGATATTACACCATCTAGTAATATCTTGTTGTGGTCTGTAAGAAAGATATGATTCAATCAATGTAAAATCTAATTATAGTTTATGTTACTTTAGTGATATGTGCTAGATTTAACCGAAAATATGATATAAATGATAATAAATCATATAATCATCATCATCATCATAATTGTCATTATCACCATTTTCAATAATACCATTAGCATCATTAGCAATTATTAATCATCATTTTTTTCTGTTCTTGTTTCTTTGTTCTTGTTATTGCTATTGTTCTTGCTCTATTTGTTGATGCAATGTTAACATTTTTAAAATAAAACAGGCTAAAGACCAAAAGATCGGTGTATTGTGGAAGTTGCTGTTTGGTACCGTAACCTGTTTGTCCTTTGGTAAGAATAATTTTGACTTCATAATTATATGCGTCATATTTTCATGATTTTACGAATGCTGCTGAAAAAAAGTTTGCTTTCAAAATTACCATAATGAAGCGAAATAGGAGTGAGGTGTAAATTCTACATGAAATCTCTCAAATAAATAGTTCATATTTTGGAAAATTCTCCCAAATGAATATTTCAAACTATTTAAAGGGAAGTTTCATTCCTAAGGGGGTAGGGGAGGGGAAGAAGGGAAGGAGGCGAGGAGGAAAAGAATGAAGAGGAGGAAAATAGGAGGATAAAGAGGGGTAGGCCTAGGAGGACGAGGCGGACTCGGGATGAGGAGTACGAGGAGGAAGGGGAATGGAGGAGGAGGAATGGGAGGAGGAGTAGGGGAGGAAGTGGAGAAGGAGGAGGAGAATGAGGAAGAGGAGAAGGAGGAGGAGGATTAGGTGGAGGGCTATAAGGATTAATAGGGGGAAGAAGAAGAGGAGGAACTTAGGAGGAAGAGGGGGAGATTGAGGAGGGGGAGGAAGATGATGAGGAATAGGGGGAGAAAGGGAATGATGTTATAGGGGGAAGGAGAGAAGGTAGAAGAGGGAGAAAATGGGGAGATGGAGGGAAGGCGGGGAGGAGGAGGGGAGGTAGAAGAGGAGGAACAGCGGAAAGAGGAGGGGAGGGGAGGCGAGGCGAGGGAAGAAGAGGGGATAATTGGGAAGGGGAGGGGAGCAGGACGAGGAGTAGGTGAAAGAGCTCACTATCGATTTTATTTTTGTTTTATTCCACACAGCCTTGCCTGTTTTATCGGTTTCGTCCAAGCTGACGAAAACATCTTCTCCAGGCGAGTTCACACTGCAAAGCACCTTGCCGACGTTCTACAAGTGTAAGATGGTGCGACTGCCCGATGGCACCATGTTGCAGACCGTCCCAAAACTCTTCTCTCCCCCTGCTGTCGTCGCTGGAAAACTTCCGGCCCAACATATAGTATGCAGAATCCCGGGTAAGTATCATGCTTTCTTTATATTTATTTTTGTTCTCAAATGTCAATTTATTTAAAATAATCAATCTATAAAAGTACATATCATAAATTTTAACATGATATTATAAATATACACTCCCACTATCATTATAACTACTATTACTACTAGGACTACTAGTACTAGAGTTCTACTACTACTACTACTACTACTACTACTACTACTACTACTACTACTACTACTACTAAAACTACTACAAATACAACTACTACTTAACTACTACTACTTCTAGTACTACTATTATTAATACTACTCCATCAACAAATAGTACTACTACTACAACTGCTACTACTACTACTACTACTACTACTACTACTACTACTACTACTACTACTAGTACTGCTACTTCTTCTACTACTACTACAACAACAAAAACGGTAAGAACTTCTCTTACTACTACTGCTGCTAGAGTTCTACTGTTTTACTACTACTACTACTACTACTACTACTACTACTACTACTACTACTGCTACTTCTACTAGAGGTCTACTACTTCTACTACTACTTCTATTTGTACTATACTATACTACAATTCTACTAATAATAATATATTCTAAAAACAAAAGTCCTGGTTTTAGAACTTGGAGGGCTATATATAGCACTTTTTAGGTGCTTATATGGTGACTTCACTCGCATTTCCGCTTGAGTTCTCTCAGCTTCCGAATAATTGCTTCTTGTTTTGCACTTAGTTTCTAAGGGTGCTATTTCTCACTCGGTAGCTACGCTCCCTCGCCCCCGGAAGCTCAGGTTTTTTAAATTACAGTCAGATGAGCATTCAGGGGCCCGTCTTAGGGCCCCTGGTGGGGTCCAGGGGGCGGAGCCCCCGGAAGCTCAGGAGTTTTAGGCATTTAATTACGGTCAGATGAGCTTATTTCGATACCTCATTTGTGACACTTGCAGATCATTAATTGGCGTGGGATCCAGGAACCCCCCCCCCCAATGAGCGAAATATTGGTCGGCGCGAGTTTTACATTTCCGGGGGCAAACAGGAAAAAAATTAGTGCTCACTACCCCCTAACTTAGCGAAATATCGGTCGGCGCGATTTTCACATTTCCGGGGGCAAACAGGAAAAAAATTAGTGCTCACTATCCCCCCTCACTGAGCGAAATATCGGTCGGCGCGATCTACACATTTCAGGCCCCCCCCCCTATTTTAGGCATTTAATTACGGTCAGATGAGCATACATGGCCTGGTGGGGTCCAGGGGGCGGAGTCCTCGCAAGCTTAGGGGTTTTAGGCACGTAATTACGGTCAAATTAGCATATTTTGATACCTCATTCGTGACACTGGCAGGTCACTATTCTTTTTTTCTTTCTTTCTTTTTCGCTTTAACATACTTTTTTTAAAGTAAGGGGGCTCCACCCCGAGCCCCATCGTTCCGTGTGACCTGACATGTAGGCTTCTAAATATTTTTTGCCTGACTGTAAATTTGGGAAATCGTCAATTTCCAACATACAAAAAAGTGAGAAAAAAAATCCAGGAAAATTATGTCATTTCAGCAACATTAGTAAATCACTGGTATCGAATTAGAAACAAACCTCGTTTGAATTTTATTTGGGGGGCAACTGCCCCCCCCCCCATCAGTACGCCAGTGGTTCGATCGATATTAGTGGTTGTAACAAAATGAATGTCACACAGCTAGTAGAGCTAATCTGCTCTGCATATAGGTTGTTGAATCCATTTACACTCGACTCGAAGTTCCTCTCTAGATGTTTAGCATAAAAATCTATCGAAAGTAATGAAAATTTTTCTAGCGAACCAAATTTTGATGCAAAACGAGCAGCGATACTTGTGAACTCGTATTCACCAAATATTATTCCCGTTTTCCCTTCGCTATCAAGTACCAGAACTTGAAAACAGTTTTGAAATAATTATCGTTTTCTCACTCTAATGAAACTAATCTGGAAATTTGGCTGGGCCAAAGTTTAGTGCTTAGTTCTTTATTCTCTGTTCGATTTCATTTAAACTTTCACCAGTCTGCTTATTTGATTTTGTTGTTTTCCTTTAGAGAAGATTTTCCTGTAACTGGAGCAAACACTATACCTAACCCTAATCCTAACCTAACCTAAAAGCCAATTGCGACTGTAACCCTAACCATATACCTTTGACAAAATAAAGCCAGGAATAATTGACGCAAGAGAAGAAACGAAGGAAAGTATTTTCCGATGTCTAATTTTTCTTCCCCCATTTGATCATATCCCCGTCCCTTGACCAAGAGCGCCTGGAGACGGACGGCGGGAAAATAATTTCAGACGAAATAATGTTATGCATCGTCAATTAACTCAGTTATGTTTTTGGGTTTGTTATTTTAGAGATCACAGAGTCAACGACGGAAGCGACGACCAAGCCTACGATGAGCCCTACGACTACGATGTCTAAACGCTCAGACACAACGACTTCCCAAAACACTACTTCCTCTAGTATGTCTAAGCGATAGAAACATGGAAATGACGTCATGCATTCGATCATTAGCCATTATAATACCCCCCCCCCATTTCTCTCTCTCCCTCTCTCCCTCTCAGTCTTTATCTGACTGTTTTGTTGGTCCTTTCCTATCACGGGTGTCGCAAAAACATTTTTTTTTTAAGGGGAAAAATCAGGGGCGGCGATTTCTTTTTTATGACCGGGGGACGAAAGGCGAGGGACGAGGGAGCAGTGGCGTAATGAGCAAAAACGTTTGGGGGCAGAAAAAAATCCGCATCACCACCATTCTTACATGTTACATGCAGGCCCCGCGAACATTTTTCAAAGTGGGCGGGCAGAAATAAACTGTTAGTTAGAATTTATGTTTTCATGGAGCTAAATTTTATTAGTTTTTGCCACCTAACCCTCATTTAAATCATGATTATGATGAGGGTTTAGGTTTTTTTCAGTTATGTTTGTTTAAACAAAATTCAGAGTCAAGAGAATCATCGACTACGGACGCGACGACC
This sequence comes from Mesocentrotus franciscanus, assembly GCA_037976565.1. NCBI lineage: Eukaryota > Metazoa > Echinodermata > Echinoidea > Camarodonta > Strongylocentrotidae > Mesocentrotus > Mesocentrotus franciscanus. The sequence continues at coordinate 29,174,392 of CP137666.1, read as the reverse complement.
AAACCCACAACGAACCCTACGACTACGATGTCGGACAGAACGACATCGCAAGAAACCACCATCTCCAGTAAGTAAGGGAAACAATGAAATGACGTCATGCATTTGATCATTATCATAATGTGTCTAGCCACTGCCCCTTCCCTCTATCTCTCGATCCCCTCCCCCTTCACCACCCCCGCACCTCCACCTCTCCCTCTCTCTCTCTCTCTCTCTCTTCATCTCTATCTCAGTCTCTATCTGAATCTGAGTAAGAGAAACACTGTAATGACGTCATGCATTTGAACATCATTATTATAGGTCTAGCCACTACCATGCAACCCCTCCTCCCCTCCCCCTCTTTTATGCATATGAACAAAAATTAAAATGTAAGAAATAATATTGTGAATTTGCCAAATTTTGCGATGGTGAGCTTTTGACATTGATTATTTATGCTGCAATTTTGTTGATGTCTTTGCGTCTATTTTTAGTATCATTATTTTCATTATCATTGTTATTATTTTGGTCATCATCATCATCATCATTTCTATTTTTCTTTGAATAGTTCAGTTTCTACCCAAAATAATCAATTTGTCTACTTTCTTAAAATTGTGTAATTTACGTATTGTTTTCATCTAATTTTAAGCATGCTCATCTCCTCCGGTGGAAGATGAATACGGCGGGTCGTCCTACAATTTCAGCACTTGCAAGATGAATCATGCTTCCGCGGTTTCAGCTTGTTCCCAATACGGAGCTCATCTGGTCTTCATCGAGTCCCAAGAGGAACAGGAATTCATCGTAGAGGGTGCAAGTGATGACTGCTGGATCGGGCTGACAGGCTCAAGTCTCAGTGAGGCAAGGTGGCTAGACGGATCAAGTCTTACATATCGGAATTTTAACGTTGATTCGTTCGCTGACTGGAATCCCAACTGTTTTCGAATTAAGTTAAAGGATCAATTTATTTGGCATGACAGGAATTGCTCTATACAATTTACATACATATGCGAAAAAGAAATGGGGATATAAATATTGGATTTGTTTCTTGCAATTTGTAATACTACCTGGTTGCACCACTTAATGCATCTAAACACCTAGATGGGGGCAATGGAATACCCCCCCAAAATATATATAATCAGGTTTTCGTTCTTTAGTCATTGTTTGTAAAGGTCTATCGGAGCCTCAGGAATGTTCGAGTTTGTGGGTTTTTTTGTCGTTCCATGCACTAATTTTCACATGAACAGCACTGACAATACTGTTACAAACGATAGATGTGAATTTATGTTTAAAGCCCCTCTGCACTAGTTTGGCAAAAGGGATTAGAGGGATTAGCGTGGTCACTGACATGTGGTTATCTCATCAACTCAGCTCTCGATAAACATAATAAAAGGAGGATCATGGGGGTCCAACAGGCACCGCTTATGCATTGTTTTCTATATAGAGGGAGCAAGTAGCTACAATAATATTAGTGCAGTGCATGGGGCTTTAAATACCATATTCTTGAAACAGGAATAGAGGCAAGACTGTATATTCACTTAAACTCTGATCTTCTGAAACTATTTTTCTAATCCCCCTGGATTCTCAGAAGTGTCGTCAAAATTGAGCCCTTATCAAGAACATGATTATGTTGGATTGTATACATCAATGATGAGACAATTTGCTGAATAACATTAGATGCCCCCCTCCACTTTGTTACAGAAAGTGATAGTGGAATGGAAAGGTACACTAATTTTGTATATACATGTATGTATTTTTAATAATATTATACTAATTTTTACTACCCTTGTATATAAGTCTCAATATAATTGAATTTTTGTTTGTTTTGCCTAAATACAACTCGACAATGCTATTTTATAGTTTTAATAAATGTTTTCAATATTTAGTAAGCCCGTATTTAATTTACATCCTATTTTTTAAAAATAAATTTAACTATGTTTACACTATATTTTATTATATTATAGTATATTTATATCATATTTGAGCATATTTTATCATATTTATGTCATCGTTATAATCCTTTGATATTTCTTTACAATATGTTTTTTTTAAGCCAACTTATAACCAACTCTATATTTACGTATACATGCATATGAATTTCATATAATTTATCTTTACACGGTGTGTCATCAATAATTCTACTATTTCGTTATTCTTTATATGATATATGGTTTTGTTCTTATGATTACTTTGTATTAATTTTTATTGTATATGCACGGCCCCATTGTAAAACAGCCAAACAGCTGAACTGGGCTTTTACCGTGAATAAATAAATGAATCAAATCAAATCAAATCAAACATGAGGACCTTGTTGAGTAGCAGGTATGTGTTATCTCTGACAGTGTGCCTTCCTCTTGTTCCCTTTACCACATCCTCTAGGAAGTCTATTATTCTATCAAGGCCTACAGGATGTCACTACAGGGCGTATCAAAAAAATATATACCCAAACTTGGCAGATTCCCATTCAAAGTAGCTACAAGTAGTACAGTGGGGCTTTAAAAGACGGAGCACTTTTCATCTTCACATTCAAGCAATTTAAAAATAATCTTATAAATGATAAGCATTAGTCGCGGTTTGTTCTTTGGTGTTTTATAGAATCTCATTTTTATTGCAAAGAGGCTTTGTTCAAACTTCATTGTATCAGGGAGGTGGAAAGATATTTGATTACAACACAAAAGTGCAGTTTGGGTAGTAAAGTATTTATAAGGTCTTTTCGTTCATAGCTGACTTTTTAAATAAATGACAATTTTCTGAGTGTAAACTTTTTTTTCGACTCACACGGTATAGAAAGCTTGTAATTATTCAGAGGCGCATGATAACCCCGGATTTGCCGTGTTGAGCCCTAATTTCAATCTATAACAAAAAACTCAGACAGGAAGTTCCGGAATGTGTCATATATAAGAGTATTTCATAAATTAAAAAAAAAAATTAACATAATCTACGAGCTTGCATCTCCACCCCAATTTTAACCTTATTAGTACAAATTCGTGCATTGCTATACTTTACTTTGAAATAAAGACATTATTACAACAATGCAAGTCTACATGCATGGATACTTGGTTACTACATGTACTTTTTGTTGATGTTTGTTGTTGTTGTTATTCGTTTGAGTGGAAAAGGTTTAATTCAATAGACTAATATTAATGAGGGCTTCATGTTCCCTAACCAGTAAAAGTGTGCTTTATTTTTCTGCAGGAAAGGAATTAAAGGTAAAGACTAGTTTTGGAAACGCCCCTCTCTCAAAAAATGAAATGGAAGCTCTCATTACCAATCATGTGAAAGAATATGTTTTGACTAATACGTGATGATACAAATTTTGCCGGAAACCGCCTACTAATTGATATATTTGGTAAATTATTATATCTATTGGGACCAAATAGATATCGCGCACGTGGTCGCGTAGTCCCATATACATCTTTCTGTGTACAGTGCTTGTAACTTTACCAAGACTGGGCCAAATTTCTTATCATTTTGATGATTCCAGAACCTTGCAGTACACACCAATACTTATATGCTAGATGATTTCTGATCGATTCCACAACGTTTCTTTCACAATGCAATCGCATGACCAGAACTGGCCTTTATCTTTAAGTTCATATTTTCAGAGAGTAGAACTTACAATGACTGTCAAAAAATACGAGACACATAAATCAAGATTAAATAAGTGTACATGAAAACACAAGCATAAAGAAAACAATGGTCTGCACATCATTTGTGTATCTTTATATTCACTTTTTAATAATGATATTCTGTGCAAAAGATTTGCATTCTTCATATGGAAGACAAATGCAGTTTAAAATATTGCAATTTGTTAATTTTGACACGGTCCTTCAACATTGCTGTCAAAAACATTGTTCCATGGAATGGATGAATGAAATACTTTTATATTTCAAGAAAATAAATACACGTATTACCATTATCACACCCAACTGAAGTCAATATCAAACATTGTGTAAAAGATTCTCAAACAGTAACAAAACTAATGACATGTATTTCATCACTATCTTTAAAGGGGAAGTCCACCCTGATAAGTTTGTTTTAATACAAGGAAAAAAATGAGATGAACAGATCAGTGAAGGATTGAGAAAAATCGGACAAGAAATAAGAAAGTTATGGATTTATAATCTCAATTTCTGACCGCATTGCCAATTTGTCTTAAAGATTCCATGATTTTCATGATTTTGAAAGATTCATAACTTTCTTATTTGTTGTCCGATTTTTCTCAAACTTTTACTGAAATGTTTCTCTAATGTTTCTGCTTCTATTAAAACCAATTTAAGATCAGGGTGGACTTCTCCTTTAAAGTTATTCGATGATGGTTGCATATTAATCGTTGCACAAAACAATAATGCATACAAAGAATGCCCAGTGGAATATCCCCAATACACTGCAGGGCATCATCAGAACAATTGGAATGATCTGAAAACTAACTGGATTTTAAGCTAAAACTTATTTGCTAAAACAAAGAATATAAAAAAATAAAAATAATAAATAACATTAACACACACATACACAACATCAGCTTATTAAAGAACAAGTCAAGCTGAATTGAATAAATAAAGAAAATTTAACAAACATAGGCTCTATGCAAATTAGCCTGTTGGTGATGTTATCCCCTCATTATTCCTCATATATTTAGTTTATGAAATTTCAAGTTTTAATTTTTTTTCTTTTATATTAGAATAAGTTACAGTAATGGTGATTTGTAGATTTTCCACATGGATTCTAGCCATGTTTTACATCCCAAGTGCAGAAAAGTTATACATGTACTACGTGTATTTGTTAAATTTATGGATTCACTGATAGAGAAAAGTGAGGGGATGACATCATCAACTCGCTAATTTGCATAAAGCCTATGTGATACATATCACTGTTTCATGAAATTGTACGAAACTTAAAAAAATTCCATAACTTTCTGATTTTTCAGCTGATTTTAATGAAACTTTCACTATTTTGTTTGTTTATTTTTCTCTTATTTATTCAATTCATTTTGCAAATGGACAAGACTTGCCCTTTAACAGTCAAAATATTTTGAGCTTTGGCACAAGCAACATGTTTCCTTATCCCCCTTTTTTTTAATTCAGCATGTGATTACACCCTCAGTACTGAAAGAGGCACTTATCAGAGGTGAAAAGGGGAAGGGGCACTTTCCAAAGTAAAAGGGGCAATTTTCCTATGTAAAAAGGGGCACTTCTTACTAAGTTAAAGAGGCACTTTTCCTATGTAAAATGGGACACTTTTGGGGTACTTGAAAGAGTGGGCACTGTGCCCCTCCCCCTGGAGCACCGCCTCTGAATACATGTATACATGTCCATACAGTAACATAGCACAAATATACCAAACATTCATAAATACAAAGATGGAATATTGTCAAGATGTTCCCTGGAGGTAAATAAGTTGCCGTATTTCAACAATATAACAAGGTTAGTCAAATGACAACGAGCGGATTCACTTTAAGATCCTTCTTCTCACCTACAAGCCTCTCTCTAACTTTACCCCTTCTGATCTGTCTGAACTCATTCATACCTCCACACCCTCCCGTGCCCTCAGACCCCAGAACAAACATCTTCTTCAGGTTCCTCGTTTTAAGACCCAGTACTACGGCCGTAGCTCCTTCACCTTCAATGCTTCCACCCTCTGGAACTCTCTCCCGCTCGCCATTAGAACTGCACCTACCATCCAGACCTTCAAAACTGCACTTAAGACCTACCTTTTTAAGAATTAATTATTTTCATGCTTTGTTATCTATAATTTTAATTGGAATTGTATATGCCTATAACTTGTAATATATGAATACATTTTTGCACCATAATTGTTGTATCATTATTTAAGAATTATTATGTTGTTCTTTTTAGTTATTGTTGTACTACTTAAGTTAAGATTTAGTCAGAATTTTTGTTTGAGGATAATTCAACAGTAGATAATTAATTAAGCTTTTACATAATACAATGTAAACCGCATAGAAACATATATTTTGTATAATGCGTTATAGAAATATAATTAATTATTATCATTATTATTACTAAACTTAATACTTGGCAGACTAGTAGCACATATAACATGTTTATGTCTGCACAAAATATCTGCTGGCAATGCACAGCATTTTCTAATAAATATTTCAGTGACACATTATTGCAAAGTCACAAGTATAGGCATTAAAACCTAGACATAGTTTGCAGATGGACATTTACAAAAAGAATTGTTGCCAATACATAATTTTTGAATACACTATCAAGACTAACATACAGTTTGGAATACAGTTTGGAAACAAACCGAAGTTCTCCTCATGCTTCGGTTTCGCGTACGCTGCACGCATGTGATTGCTGCGGTCGCGTCGTCCGTAGTCATATTATACCCGATTGGCCCCGAGTCAGGCCACGGGAAAGACATGTAGTCTCGTCAGGCTACACTCCCTTTAGCTCTATTTAAAAAATAAAAGTATTTCTTGGAGGTTATCTAAAATATAAAATAACGATATTCAATAAATAAATAAAGAAGTTCAACTTAGATCCTTTTCCCACCATCTATTTTGCAAGACTATCTGCTATTCTGCTACTCAATTAAAAACATATTAGACAGAAATAAAAAATCTTCCTTAATATACATATCTATGAATTAAAAATGCATATTACTTTACTGTTCACAATCTAGGGGGTGTTTCACAAAGACTAAGATCCACTTTAAGTTGGACTTAGGTATAACAGGCCGTTCATGCCACTGTTTGCTCTTACCATTTACTGGCATTTGTCTCTCAAGGGACATACAAATCGTGGTCTCAAATCTACAGAGTTTACATTTTTTGATAGTTCATTATTGAAGGAAAAAATATTATCTAAAGATTGTAATTTAGAGACCAATGGGGATAGCAACCAATGGCATGAATGGCCCGCCATACTTAAGTCCAACTTAAAGTCGATCTTAGTCTTTGTGAAACACCCCCCAGGAAAGAATTTTCAACTGAAAGCAAAATGGCAGAACTTCCATTACTTCATCTTGACAAACATACGTGTACAAGTACTGTTTAGTACAAGGCACTCATACATAGATACTATTATTTACTTATGTTCATTGTATAAAGTATGGCAAAAGGCACTTCTTGCTTGTCATAGCTCTCCTGACTAGTTGAATTGTTTAGACTAACAGAGAACTAAAACCTCACAAGACAACATTAACATTCAACATGGTTATAAAAGTTGACCAAAAAAGGGAAATAAATTCATTAGGAATGCACAGATGTCCACATAAATTAGGCAGAGTTAGGCAGGTTCAGAGATCTGGTGATACTATATATGTTTCTCTCTGTGCATCTAGTATTCTAGTTGGTCTAAGACAACTTATACAGGTGATCACTAAATAATCATATTTTCTCTAAAGAAAATATTCAGTCACATATGCACCTAGCTAAACAATAACATTTTGAACACATTTTTACAAAACTCCTAATGCAATAGTATACTCAGAAAGTTACATCACAGACTTTACCAATTTCAATTTTAAAAAATTAGAACTTTCTTGATTTTTCTCAAATTTTACTCAAACATTAACTGATCTGTTTCTCTCATTCTTCTGCTTTTATTGACTTGAAGGGCAATCCAATCTTTGTATTATGTCCAGTGTGTGAAAGCAGAAAAGTAAGAGAAACAGAATAACATTGAATGCTATTTTTAGGAATATCTCATTTATTCCTTCACAACACGATCTACAAATCAATGAGAAAAAAACACTCACACACATGTCTACACAAGTATAATTAAGTACTATTTTTAGAGTACTATTCCACTTTAAAAGCACAAAGGAAAAATCTTGTTGTAAAAGAGCAAGGCATACATGTACATGGGCAGGTCCAAGGAATTTGGTCACTTAATGTCCCACACATTATGAAGTCTTATGGTATAACTATCATGTTACTTGATACTGACTGGTGAGATCCAAACTCTAACACAGCTATCGTATCATTACAAGAATCAGGTATATGATGAGGGAACCAAAAGCTACACAGCTTTGTTATTAATATTAGGAGCTATAAAGTAATTGAATTCAGTGGTCGACACAAATTTCTTCTTATCTTGATTATGCATAGTTAAATCGTAAAATTACGATTAAAAAATGTCAATTACACACATTTTCAATTCGATATCTATGCCCATGTCCAATTTTGGAGGAAAATATGAACGGGTTTTTAAACTTTGCACCTGTATTAAAGCCCCACTGCACTACTTGTAGCTACTTGCTCCCTCTATATAGAAAACAATGCCTAAGCAGTGCCCGTTGGTCCCCCATGATCCTCTTTTTCTTATGTTAATTGAGAGCCGAGTTTAATGAGATAACCACCTGTCAGTGACCATGCTGGGAGGTCTAATCCCTCTTGGCCAAACTAGTGCAGACAGGCTTTAAATGGTTGCAATTCTTGATTATTAAGCTGACGGATGGGAATTTCACCCGAGTTTATATCTAAGTACTGATAATTTCACAGAAAAATAAAGAAAAATTGTAATTTTTGGCAAACCTCATTAAGATTCTCATTGCCAAGTCACAATCACATCAGAAGTTTGGCGCACTCAACCTGTTGCATTGCTTAGATTCGTGAGCTGCATAGCTTTAGGAGCCTCTACCATACTAACATCCTAAATGAGGTGGGTATGGGACAAAATAACTTGGACTTGCACACACCACATGGAATAATATATCAGCATAACATATACATATCCCTTCTTCTTTAGGACAAAAAAAGGTTTCCTCAAATGGAGTTTGCACGGCCAATTGGAAGGGTTGCTCCATTTCGATGCACCAGTGCATCAGCCTCTTTATTGCTTGCTGATGCATCATTTGCAGTTGGAGTGTGAGCATCGGATCTTCTAGAGAGTTCACGCTGTGGACTCCTGAGGTAGAAACACATTGGACCCCTGGACTCATGCGAACTGAAGTAGATAAATGGACAATGTAATCTAAAATATTATGACAACTGACAGCGGTTTGATGATGATATTAGTAGTAGTAGTAGTGGAAGTGGTGGTGGTGGTGGTGGTGGTGGTAGTGGTGGTGGTGGTGGTGGTGGTGGTGGTGGTGGTGGTGGAGGTGGAGGTGGAGGTGGAGGTGGAGGTGGAGGTGGAGGTGGAGGTGGAGGTGGAGGTGGAGGTGGAGGTGGAGGTGGAGGTGGAGGTGGAGGTGGAGGTGGAGGTGGAGGTGGAGGTGGAGGTGGAGGTGGTGGTGGTGGTGGTGGTGGTAGTGGAAGTGGTAGTAGTGGTAGTGGTAGTGGTAGTGGTAGTAGTAGTAGTAGTAGTAGTAGTAGTAAATATTAACAATAATAACCACAACAACAACAATTATACTGTTTACTGAGAGAATATTTACACATCAATATCTTTTTAGGCAATTTGACACATTTCGATGACAAACAGTTTTTAAATCAGTATTTCTTCCATATTTTAAGACGGTTGAAATTGGAATATCATTTTATCTACACATCAGGGCACTTACCCCTAGACAACCACCCCGAGAATAATTATCCCCAGAAAATTACCCCCTACCCAACCCTGAAAATAACCCCTAGGACAATTACTCCCCCGGAAAACTAACCCTGAAAAACCAATTACCACCGGATAATTACCCCACAAGGACAACCGCCCCCAGGACAATTACCCCGGAAAATTACCCCATTAACAATTACCCCCAACCCTGAAAATGACACCTAGGACAATTACCCCGGAAAATTACCCCATTACCAATTACCCCCTACCTAAACCTGAAAATAACCCTAGGACAATTACTCCCCTGGAAAACTAACCCTGAAAAACCAATTACCCCCGGAAAATTACCCCACAAGGACACCCAACCCCGAGGAGAATTACCCCCAACCCTGAAAATAACCCCTAGGACAATTGCCCCCCAACCCTGAAAATAACCCCTAGGACAACCACCCCCGAGGACAATTACCGGAATACCCCCCTGTTAATTAAAGGGGGAGTCCACCCTGATTATAAGTTGGTTTTGATAAAAGCATTATTTTTTTCAGGGGGTGATTGTCCTCAGGGGGTAATTTTCCTTGAACCTTTTATCTAACTTTGCCTATTAGGCATATAATGTCTGATCAAAAGATAACCCTTAATTTTATATGTCCTGTTTTTTAACGTTACTAACCAAAATTTGAGTCCCACTGTAGCTCTAAGTAATGCCCACATTATTTTTGTCCACACAAGAACTACCCTTGGTTTCATAATAGCAATTGAACATGCACAAGTTTTCTTTTAATTGGGCCAAATGCGCAATATTCTCTTTAAAAAAGGTAACTTAACTAATCATGGAATTGCCCATTTGCAGAAGTAACATTTGAAGCTCATATTTTGATTATAGTATAGGGACACGGAACCTGTTACATCAAGAGCAAAACATGTCTTGGTGGTTAGTATACTTTAATGTATTGTAATTTATTTGTTCTTAACTTACATTTGTCTGTTTCCTTGGGCCCGATTACCTAAAAGAATAAATAAAATGATGAAAATGACAAAACTATACATCTTGTTCTTCTATCCACAAGAAGGGATAAAAAAAAACTTTCATCTGATGATAATGAGTATGTATATCAACAAAGCAGTTTGTCATTATAGTCTGAACATAAACATTAAATCATTATCCATGTATACATCCAAAATGTATTCCTTCATTAAGGATGGATACAACTGGGGCCACTTTCTCAAAACTAAACTCTTCACTGACACATGTGCTTTAGAATCAACATATGTTCCAATGGGATGTCCAGTTGTCTACGAATTAAGATTCATGGCGGTTCCAAGAAACTGGTCCTAGTTGTTTATACACTTTAAAGAGAAAGACCAGTTCTGGTCATGCGATTGCATTGTGAAAGAAACGTTGTGGAATCGATCAGAAAAGGTTGATCATCTCGCATATAAGTATTGGTATGTACTGCAAGGTTCTGGAATCATCAAAATGATAAGAAATTTGGCCCAGTCTTGGTAAAGTTACAAGCACTGTACACAGAAAGATGTATATGGGACTACGCAACCACGTGCGCGATATCTATTTGGTCCCAATAGATATAATAATTTACCAAATATATCAATTAGTAGGCGGTTTCCCGACTTTCCTGGCAAAAATTGTATCATCACGTATTAGTCAAAACATATTCTTTCACATCATTGGTAATGAGAGCTTCTATTTCATTTTTTTGAGAGAGGGGCATTTCCAAAACTGGTCTTTACCTTTAAGCCTGAAATTTAAAAAAAAAAGATTTGCAATTGATCCACATGATGCAGATGACCTAAGAGTTCACAGTTGAACCATAAGTGTAGATTTGTATGAAATGCAAGCAGCAAGGCAATCAGTTCAACAACATTCTATCGCAGCCAGCTCTCACCAGTGGTGGAAAGATATAACCATCTATGCATTTGTATTATAGATGAAGAAAAGTTTATTATTAACTAAAGAATGCCTACCAGAGACCCAAACAGCTCAAAGATTTGGGATTAGGGCTTGGGTAATAAGGTGTGGTCTAAGTTTAGGGTTAGGTGTAGTGTTGGGTCAACAGTTGAAGTGAGGACTTAGAATAGTGTAAGACCTTGGCTGCAAATAACTAATTGTTTCCAGAGTATATATCATGCAATAGACAGGTTAAATAACATACTTGTATTCAAATTCTATGCATATATTTTAAACAAAGGCTGTTTTTGGCAACCTCAACCTTGGCTTGTCCGAAGTAGCAACAAGTAAATTGTGCATACTACAGGACTCCACACTAATTTTCTTTTCATTTGGGGTCTGTATGCATTGACCTTTATGTTGAAATTTTGAAATTTTGGGGTCCGGACGTAGATTTTGGGTGCACGTGTGTCCCGGGCGCATGTTAGTGTTGAGCCCTGATACTGGATTCCATGTATTGTATTTCAATCATTAATAACAGAACAGGTTAGGTCCACATGAAGAAACATCCATACATATGAAAATGTTGGTAAACCAGTCTATTGTTCCACCTACATCTAAACTTACCTATCTTACAAATAGCAATGCCAATTACAATGACAAAGAGGCCAGATAATCCCATTCCAACTGCCCATCCTGTACAGTCTGCAAAGAAGATGGAGATTTTAAATATTAACAAAAATGCATGTGTAGAAAAATATTCAAAAGTAATACCTAGTCCTGTAATCAGTTATTCTAATTTAGGGAAAAAAGCTTTAATGAATAGGTCATTGAAAAATCAGAAATGTCAACTGCTATATTTAAATAGACAGATTGTGGACAAAAATTCATAAGGCTCATCAGTGATTACAAAACAAAAATTGAAATCTGAGGTTTACTTCATGTACTCATTGCAAATTTGGAATTACATACAAGAGGGAAATACAAATGAAGTAGCATGTTGTTCTGAATAAAAGCAGAAAAATGAGGGAAAGATTTGATCTGAGAGAAGTTTGAACGACATCAGACTGTTGAAAGTGCTATACATAGAGAGAAATTAAACTGTTGACTTTGTATGAATACTATAAATGTCATTAAAATTCATTATCAGGCAACTCTCCTATTTTTCCTAAGCACAGAATGATTAGAATTTATTTTTTCAGAATATTATGACAGAGCAGGTAGGTACAGGGGGTAAATCTGGCCTTCCCCACATGAGAGGGCACCAAAAGGTTAGGTGATCTGCCGCGAAGCATGGCAGAGCACCTATTGATTTATTCAGAATCTTTCTTTTCTTCTTTTTTTTCTTTCTATTCTTTCTGTATGAATTTTGTGTTGTGGATATCTGATGAATGGCATGGTGAATTGACCATGAAACTTTCATGGCATGTGGCATATGTATGGTTATTGTGCCTAACGTGCGTGACGTCATCTAGGCGCCATTTTGTTAATTTCTAAAATTGGCCATGTTTCATTCATACATTGTCATTTCTGAATGACATTTGATATGCATAAATTTGAGGTCATGGGTAAACATAACATGTCAACAAAATCCGCGCGCGCATCATGACGCGTCAAAATTTTAAAATGCTCAAAATCATTTTTTAATCAAATAAGAGTACGGTTTAGGACATTTCAAGCATTTCGTAATTTTCCGTGCGTAAGCGCCCGTACCCACGTAGCACGTACAGAACATAGAAACGCTGTTTTTTCATTTGTTTTGTTTTGTTTTTCTGACACTATTCTTGACAATTTCCAACTATTTACAGTTATTCTCAACATTCCATAATGCCACACGCGTGCACCAAACTTTCTAATTCTTGCGCGCCTCAATAGGCAATATAATGTAAAAAGTAGTAAAAACATTGCTATCTTGAATCCACCATTGCTCGTCAGAAAGGCTGGAGAGGGGAGACCCCCCAATTTGTTTTTGTTTTTTGGAAAGCCTATAAGTTGTAAATTGGAATTTATGAATAAATTTTAGGGATCAAACGGTCGCGCCGTCATCATATTTGTATATGAACTAAAAAAATGATTTTGAAAAAATGATGTCCTAATTTTCATATTTATTTGATAATATCTCACTCATAGATGGTTGATTTTCTTCCAAATTCTGATATGTTGTAGCTAAGACAATTTACTACAAGATCAATTACACCATTTTTCATTTTGATGACGTCATCATAGTTAAAATTTCGATTAAAGGCGACATGTCAGAATTTTCTTAATTTGCATGTTATGCCTATGGAAGGTGGATTTCGTTCACATCATGAATCTACATGACATTGTTCTTTGAGCAGTATCTCGGCTATTGTTGCTCTATTTTCTCCCAAATTTAGGAATGTTATAGCTGAGACTATGGGGTATATAGGGAAAGTGGCTTCTGTTTTTTGATAATGTCAAAATTTTCAATTGAAAGTTGAAATTGCGACTATGCCAAGGCCGTTTTTTAGCTTTGCATGTAAAGGCTATGGGAAATATTTTGGTATATTGGTCAAAGCACTTGCCTCCCATTCAAGCGACCTGGGTTTGATCCGTGAGTGTCCAAATTGTTTTTCTTCGCTCTTTTGCAATGGTTCTTCCTTCATTCTCTTCATCTTCCTTTACATTTCATTTGTATTTTTGCTTCTAAACATACACATTCCTTACCGTTTGGCATACACACATATACAAAGGGTTGTACCAAACAATAGTCAACACAATCATTTCTGTTTCTATATCCTTAATTACTAAATGAGCTTGTACATAGGCGTGTTATATGAGTGGAAGAAAAGACCAAATCTCCTATTGAGTTTCTACAAGTGTTATGTCTACATGTAGATCAGAGCGGCAGATCACCTAATTCGTCACCATGATGAATTCTATGTCTAGTATTTTCTTACAATTTTTGTTAAATGAATTTTGATGAAACTACTGTTCTAAATCAGATTACTGACAATAATCTCATCTTCTCTACCTTTCTCTTGACCACTTTTTGATTCTGGGTCTTGGACTGGATTATCATCTCCCCCATCACCGGTAGGTGATTCACATCTAGGAATAGTATTCGGTGCTGGGGTAGTATTCGGTGCTGGGGTGGTGTTCCCGTATTCCTCTGGACAGCCCTTAGCATTAGGATGGTCCTGGCAGCTTACACAGTGCTCCCTTATTGCTCCATAACTTTGAAAGAAGAGAAAAGGACTTTATAACCTCCATGTATAAATCAACAACTGTTGGTACTGGTATAAATGAAAATAGATAGATAAACGAGAAATAACCATACCATATTGGAACTTTTTAAAAATATATATTGTGATTATTTGCAAAAGCTCACATGAGATCCCACATTGTGAGCAGTAACTTCTCAGAGAAGTAAGAATATCTTCTACTTTTTTTGGTAGTTTTAAGCATAAAAATGTTTCGATCGACTGTGATTGTCTCTTTCAGGACTTTTACATATTTTTGTTATTCTCTTGTTAATTCAGCATTCATGATGACGATTGGTAAGCAAGTGATCAGGGTTGATGAACAAATGAGGAGGTGAGTTGGCTCAGTCGGTATTACGCGTCTGCCTGTCGAACCAAAGATTGTGGGTTCAAATCCAAAATACAAAAAGAAACAGCACCAGGTGTTACTGCACTGTTCTCTGGTAGTTAATAAGTCACAAGTAATGTAGTAAACCAGGTGATTCACCTATATTTACCCTAGCCATGCATGTCGCCCCTGCCGGATGTATGATACGTGTCTAGCCCTCTAAAAGATAATGCGACTTTCAAAACGCTAAAATTATTGTCTAATAGACATCATGTACTTGTGCACTTGGCACTTGGCACTCTGGACACCGTCACTCTTGATCTTTAGGCATTGCCAGGGCATGACAAGTTATAGATGTACTAGTTCGGGTATTTCTACGCATTGTAAACATAAATGAAAGCAATGTTTCATAGACGCAGGTTATGTTACGTGGAAAACACTCCGTCCCTCTGGTAGGACATTAAATGGAGGTCCTGTGTGGAGGAAAGTCAGCACCTTTGCACATGAAGAACCCACAGCACTATTTGTATAAGAGTAGGGGAAAAGCCCGGTGTAGTGGTCCACCTGCACATGACCCGAAGGTCACATCGATCCAATTTGCTTTTCCCCTCCCAGGCACATGTGGCGCCAAATATTAATACTTAATAATAATAATAAAGTGGTTTCTGCAGTGAACGATCCAGCTATGCCTGGGCAATAAATGAGCATTTCATACATATTTGGAAATTATCTCTTCCGCCTTCACATAATCATGTATTATATACAATCAAATCAAAATCAATCAAAAGTTTGTTATACATGTATACTCACCCTTCCTTACATTTACATTGTGTGTCGGTTGTGCTGGTGCACCCAGTTACCTCAATGGCATCTGGATCACAGATTTCACATTTTTGACAGGTCATATCATCAAAATGATTGAATGTCCCATCTGGGCAATCCACACAGTCATATCTTCCTACTATAAAACCAAACCCACAGAGTTCCTGCAAGAAATGAAGAAATACAAGAGGAATGTTGCTTTAACCCTGCATAATAGTGATGTTTTAAGAAGACCACTTGTAGAAAATCATTTATCTATTTATTTGATTAATATAATTTGAACAGGGTAGTCCTTTCAGTGGTTAAAATATTGTTGTCGTCAGGGCCTGTATATAACATACATTTAAAACTAGGTATCAGTAAAAGAAAACATAAAATAACCCCAGAGTACTATATGAACAGAGGCGGACTGGTCATGGTGAGTTTGAAGATTTTTTCCCCTAATGGTCACTCAAAGGGTTTGAGGGCTGGTCGATTCATAGGTTTGTGGGCGGGTCCCATCAAAATTTCCAAACCAAAATTCAGTCCCAGTTCACCCCTGTATATGAGATATTCCAAGTGGTTGAGCAAGGGGGGAGATGGGGGGCAAATTCATAGCATGGCTTGAACAGAAATAGTTGCTCTGCATCCAAAATTAAATATTTATTTTTCGGGGGCTACTTTTCAAGCTTACCTGCATGAAA
Organism: Mesocentrotus franciscanus; assembly: GCA_037976565.1. Lineage (NCBI taxonomy): Eukaryota > Metazoa > Echinodermata > Echinoidea > Camarodonta > Strongylocentrotidae > Mesocentrotus > Mesocentrotus franciscanus. The sequence goes on along the minus strand of CP137666.1, from coordinate 29,157,992 downwards.
ATAACACTCTAAAATTTGTTTTGCATTGAACTCTATGCAAATTTACAGGGGCTCTTTTCTTATTTTCAGGGGCTCTTTTGGGCATTTCGGGGGCGATTTCGCCCTGAGCCCCCGTGTATTTTTTTCACTGTCCTTGGAAGTGGACTTGAAAGTTAAACTAATAGCAGTTCAGAGATTCCTTACGGTCTAAATAATTCAGCTTTCCTGAGTTTCCTCCTCAAATTGGCACTAATTTCTCTTAATTTCTAGTCCTACATACACTTGAAAAGTATATCAAATGAGCCAATGTGGATGGAAATTACTTAATTAAAAAATAAATTGCAATTTGTACAAGAAAATAGTGATTTTAACTGGCAAAAACAGAGACTCTCATGATTATTTATAAATAAAATTGTTCTTATCCATGAAAGGCACAGTGTACTGTATAATAGATTGGACTTAATTGTTTGTGATTTTTATGCCTCCGCTACAAAGTAGCCGGAGGCATTATGTTTTCTGGTTGTCCATCCGTCCGTACGTACGTCCCGTTCTCGTGATCGCGTTATCTCAAGAACCGATTTATTGATTACCGCCAAACTTGGGTCCTGTATGTATCTTGCAAAGCCAATGAACTGATTAGATTTTGGGGTCACGAGGTCAAAGGTCACAGGGCTTATTATGTATGCAAAAATAGCTCGTGATCGCATTATCTCAAGAATCGATTGATGGATTCCCGCCATACTTGGGGCATGTATGTATCTTGCACAGCCAATGAACTGATTAGATTTTGAGGTCACGAGTTTAAAGGTCAAAGGTCACAGGGCTCATTATGTATGCAAAAACAGCTTGTGATCACACTATCATTAGAACCGGTGGACGGATTACCATCAAACTCAAAACATGTATGTATCTTGCAGAGCAAATGAACTGATTAAATTTTAGGGTCATGGGGTCAAAGGTCAAAGTCGTGGGGCTTTTTTATGTATTAAAAAATAGCTTGTGATCGCATTATCTTGAGAACCAATAGACAGATTACCATCAAACTCGAGACATGTTTATGTATCTTTCAGAGCCAATGAACTGATTAGATTTTAGGGTTATGAGATCAAAGGTCATGGGGCTCATTATGTATGCATAAAATAACTTGGGAATGCATTATAATTAGAACCGACAGATGGATTACTATCAAACTCAGGACAGGAATTTCTCTTGCAGAGCCATGTATATGAAAAATAGCTTGTAATCACGATATTCTGAGAACCCGTTACTGGATTACTATCAAACTTGAATATTAACAAGTGAAACGCTCTCGGCGGTCTCGCCTGCATTACGCAATTCAGCATTACGCAATTCAATATGATGAAAAATTGAGGTTGGGACATTATTTTTATAGGCAGGGTGGCCAATTGCAGACCCCCGAAAATGAAATCCTCTGAATATAATAAGCATGAATCATCAGAATAATTATTTACGCAATTCAGCATTACGCAATTCAATATGATGAAAAATTGAGGTTGGGACATTATTTTTATAGGCAGGGTGGCCAATTGCAGACCCCCGAAAATGAAATCCTCTGAATATAATAAGCATGAATCATCAGAATAATTATTTACTGTATCATAAGAATACAATATAATGAGATTTAGTGTATGGGTAAGACTATAAATGTTTCAATGCTTGTCAGTAATTTACAAATAAAGTTATCTAATAAACTTTTTAAGAAAAGAGGATTTTTCAGCATTTTGTGTAAAAACAATTGGAAGGTAAAGCCCATCTACATCACATCACATCTCATTAGCATAATGAGAACATTATTATGAGATATACTCCAATATATATTATCGAAACATCAATATTGTCACCTAGCTGTAACTGATCATGTACATACTAGGCCTGGTATCGAATACTAAAATTACTATTAGAATATTCATGGGAAAGTACTCGAATCATTCGAATATTTACTTTCATGAAATATGAACAAATAACAATCTATATATTAATACGCAAAATCGCCGCGGGGGGTACGTAACGGTCTGCCAATGTGAATTTTTTGACATCAAACCCGTCTTTCCTCGACCCTACCCGCCTCTGCCGTGGCGCGGGAACGGCGACACAATTCCAAATGGATGGGATCGGGCATGTCGCGTGCCACGTCGACCCGTGGTCGCCGTCCATGTCGTTAAAGGTGGCTTCGGGTCCCGGGAGGACGGGCGGACGAGCACGGCCGGCGTCGTCCGTGCAAGGAGGCGACGAACCCGCGAGAGTGAGTCGGCGAGCCGTGCACCCGCCCTCTGCACGTCTAATCAAAGAGATCACGCTATCAAGAGACAGTCCAGTCCATGATGTGTTGTAGCAAATATACACGTCGCAAAGGGTAGGGCCTATCCCGTGTTAGGCATCTTGCTATATGCAGTCTAATCAAAGAGATACTTTATCAAGAGACACTCCACTCACGTCATGTAGCGTAGCACATGCATGATGCCATGGGTTGGGCCTATCCCGTGTGAGGCATCTTGCTATATATACGCAGCAGCCAAACTGACGTCAACGTAATACGTGGTTCTACGCTCACACACGTACACACACAGTCGAGTTAATTCGTGCGACGGTTACAATATATTGGCACAAACAGTCCGATTTTTCGCGTAAAATCTTTACTTTGAATATATTTGTACAAATTCTGTGGACCATGCCAACATAATCATAGTCCAAGCTTCTGCTTTATTGGTCTTTTCATGAAAACTACATTGAAATCACAACAATAATAACGCAAATAGATTGTAAATGTCGAGACCATATAACTGAAGAGAAGAAAAATTCAGCGAGCTTAGGTAATATCACATGCCTCCGCACGGGCAACTCCAGCGGTGTCAGGCCAGTCACGGCGCTCACACAATGCAATTTAACCTATGCGGTAACTGCAGCACTCTAGCTATACTGTAGTACCTGTATATAGCGTGTATTTAGATCATTCAATGTTTCATGTTTGAGCCGTGCAATTGTTGTTTTCTTTTATTTCTTTTTGAATGTGATGTGAATGTGAGTACGGTACGTACATGCTATTACAGAAGTGTGCAAGGAATGATAGGCCTACAGGTGGAAGCAGGCGCGGATCCAGGGGGCAGGGGCCTTGGTCCCCCTCCCTTCCCAGCAAAGAAAAAAAAGAGAGAGAGAGAAGGAAAAGAAGGGAAAAAGGAGAGAAAGGGAAAGAAAGAAGAGGAAGAAGAAAAGAAAAGGTGTAAATAAGAAGGAGATGGGGGGCGAAGGGCCTTGCCTCCCGGGCTGTTGCCTCCCTCATCAACAAAATAAGAGAGAAGGAAGGAAAGGGAAAGAAAAAGGAAAAGAGGAGATAAAGAGAAAGAAAAAAGAGGAAGAAAGGAAAAGAAGGGGATATCAGTTGCAATTTTTCGCCAACAAGTTGTGAATCGAGGGCCAAAAACCTTGCCTCTCCCCCCCCCGCCAACAAAAGAGAGCTAAAATGGAACAAAAAAGAGTAAGAAGAAAAGAAAAGGGTGAAAAGAAGGGAGATCAGTTGCGATTAATCCCGCCAAAAACGTGTGAATCGGCCCTTGCCTCCCTTCCCCAGCACACCTAAAAGAGAGAGAAAGAAGGGAAGGGAAAGAAAAAAAAGAGAAAGAAGAAAGGTAGGGAGATCAGTTGCGATTTTTCCCGCCAACAAGGTGTAGATCGGGGCGCTTGCGTACTGACGGGGCTTGGGTGCTTGGGGCCTGCCCCAAATGAAATTTAAACGTGGTTTATTTCTAATTCGATACCGGTGATTTACAAATGTTGCTGAAATGACATAATTTTCTGAGATTTTTAGTACATTATACTTTTGTATGCGTTTGTTGGAAAATGACAAATTCCCAAATTTACAGTCGGGCAAAAAATATACTTATTTAGAGGCCTACATGTCAGGGTCCGCGGAACGGCAGGGCTCGGGGCTCGAGCTCCACCCCCCTCCCCACTTTTTGTGGAAAAAGTATATTAAAGAGAAATAGAAAGAAAGAGAGAAAGAAAGAAAAATAGTGACCTGCCAGTGTCACAAAATAATGAGGTATCAAAATATGCTCATCTGACCGTGATTAAATGCCTAAAACCCTGAGCTTCTGGGGCTCCGCCCCTGGACCCCACGCCAATGAGTGACCTGCCAGTGTCACAAATAAGGTATCAAATTATACTCATCTGACCGTAATTAAATGCCTAAAACCCTGAACTTCCGGTGGCTCTGCCCCGGACCCACTCAATGGCCCTAAGGCGGACCCCTGGATGCTTATCTGACGGTAATTTAATGCCTAAAACCCTGAGCTTCTGGGGCTCCGCCCTTGACCCCGAATCACTATGAAAACGTTGAGCGGGGCTTGCATGTAAGAGTGGGGTGATGCGGATGTTTTGTCTGCCCCGCCTCCCCCAAAAAAAACCGTTTTGCTCATTACGTACCAATATTTGGCTCGCATAACTTCAAATTTGGGCCCCCTAAGGAATCCTGGATCCGCGCCTGGGTGGAAGGGATATAAAACAAATATACAATGACTCATTCTGAACAAGCTAAAACTATTCGCACTCAGGAACATCAATAGTACTGTTCTCCCGGGCCGCGATGGCCCTCGGGAGAATATAATACGATTTGATGTTCCTTCGATGTGAATAGTTTTAGCTAGATCCTCGAGTGTCATTTTATATTTGTATATTTGTATATTATTTTCAGTGCATGCATGACAATATTCGTATAGATAACGAGAGTGAAGATCCGGAAAGGGATAGTGAAAAAAGTAGGAACGAATTTAAGTGACGACAATAATCGTAATTAACGAAAGTAAAAAGAAAGTATTAGTCTAAAATATATGCATCAATTTTAATTACAATTATTGATTTCACTGTTTTCTTCCAATTTTCAAGTTTACATGATACATATTTATAAAAAAAAAATTCAAAATGATACATGGGACAGCAAACAAAAGGTTGATATTCTAACGAGTACAATATTAATGAAAAGAAGAAGAAAAATTATAAAATGATAAAAAGAAATTATCTTTAAAAATATTATTTAAAAAAAAAAAAAAAAAAAAATATAATAATATTGATAATAATAATCGTTAGCACATATCTATTTTCAACCCCCCACCCTCCCTAGAATCCCGTGGATTTTCCACGGGTCCTGCTAGTTTATTTATTAATTCTCATATTAAATTTTGAGAACATAATCCAAGTCTACTGACCTAAAATGACCTTTGACCTTGACTTTGTGACCTGGAATTTGTGTCACATGATTTGTGATACTTGATAGCCCTTGGGTACAAGTTTCATGGAATTTGAACAAACACTTTTGAAATTATGCTAAAATTTCAAAATCTTGATGTTGATGCCACAACAAAGTCTAAGTTTCCAGACCTGAAATGACATTTGACCTTTACTTTGTCACCTAAAAGACTAATAACATGATTGGTGATACTTGATAACCCTTATGTTCAAGTTTCATGGAATAGGAATGTATACTTTCAAAATTATGATAACAATTTAAAAATCTTAGCCTGATGCCACAACATAGTTAAGTTTGTTGACCTGAAATGACCTTTGACCTTGACCTAGTGGGCTGAAATTCTACTCACATGATTGGGGATACTTGATAACCCTTTAGTCTAAGTTTCATTGAATAAGAACTTATACTTTCAAAATTATATTACAAATTCAAAAACTTAACCTCAGGTTAAGTTTTTGATGATGATGCCACAACATAGTCTAAGTTTGTTGACCTGAAATGACCTTTGACCTTGACTTTGTGACCTGAAATTTTCCTCACATGATTGGGGATACTTGATAACCCTTTAGTCCAAGTTTCATTTAATAGGACCTTATACTTTCAAAATTATATTAACAATTCAAAAACTTAACCTTAGGTTAAGTTTTGATGTTGATGCCACCGCCGCCGCCGCCGTCGCCGCCACCGGAAAAGCGGCGCCTATGTCTCGCTTTTTGCTACGCAGGCGAGACCAAAATTGCTTCCATTTTGGTTTGTAAAATTGCTCTATGGCGGAGGCATCATTTTCGACTGCGCGCGCAGTCGAAGTTCCATCTAGTTTTTCTAGCCTTTTGGATCAAAATATACAACATACAGTACATGTGGAATTACTAGAATATGTATTTATAGTAAATACATTCACTATTCAGTATGTACCAGGTATATATAAAAGTATACCCAACTTTTTGTCGATTTTCAATTAAAATTCATCTTAAAGGGCAATCCAACCCTTGTAATAAGTTTATTTGTAGGAAAGCAGAAAAATAAGATCAAAACAATAGCAAAAGTTTGAAATAAATCGGACCAATAATAAGAAAGTGATCAATGTTTGAAATATGAGATCACTAAGTCTATGCAAATCTCGAATTGGCAGTTGGTTAGTTGATTGTGACCTAGTCACAGATAACTATTTCGTTTGTCGTGTACAAAAATATCATTAATTTCTGTCTTTCTCCTAAGTGCCTTCTCCCTTGGGGCACTTCTCAAAACATATTATGGAATATGGATAGCATATTATTATATGTCCTCTATAGAGAAAAGACCCTCCCCGAGTCATACATTTTTGAAAAATTGAAAAAAATTTAGTCATTTTGTGTGTTGGAACAAGTGAAAGAGTTGTCCACTGCTACATCACAGAGATTCAGCCTATTTAAAGAGCCCATACCTATAGTGATTACAACTTTCAAAAATTCATAACTTTCTCATTTTTTGTCTGATTTCATTCAAACTTTCAACTGTCTACTTCTCTGATTTTTCTGCTTTCCTCTGGAGTAGTTTGTTATTGATGTTGGATTTCTCTTTAAAGATACTATGTCCCTTTTGCAGCCAACATCAAATTCTGTAGAACTTTGCAGGAATTATGAATATGTCATGTATGTCCTATCTGTGAAATTTAAACGTTAGCAGTGTCCTAATATTCAAATTATGCAAGGAAACCCGTTTACTTGCTAGACTTCACTGTCAGACACTATTGAGTGACTGACTGGCTTTTTCATCTTTGGTAATAACATACATAAAATGAGCTGTAAAGGGTACATGAGCATTTGTCTACATCAATAACCCACTTCTTGTAATGGCCAAAATTAAACTGATTGAATCTTTGCGCAGCATAAAACGTACGACCATTCGGTACAATGGTCTGAAAAATCAGACTATTACTTACTGGCTCTATAGCTCCTAAGTCGATTCGACAACTAATAGTCGTTATTTTCCCACTTAAAGACATTTTCAAGCCCCCTTTATTTTATGGAAGTTCTAAATTAGTATTGTCTTTCAAATGCCATTGGAATTTAACCTTTTCATTTTTTTTGGCCTGCAAATGGGACATAGTACCTTTAAAGAATAACCAATATTCTGTCTAACAATACCTAAATGATTCATAACTATACCGCCACAGGTGACTGAGCAGCAGCCTTTTAAAATAGTGTTGTCAAAATCCTCTTGTACCAAGTTTTGGCTGAAGAAATTAATGTGGGTCAGAAGCCCTTACGCATTGATATTTCATTCCGAAAAACAATTGCTGAATTTATTCGCATCGATTTTGTGCTTTTGAGTAGAGAAGGTGAGAATGTCAACTCAGACGTAAAGGCTAATTTACAAGAAAAATTAATGATATTTTCTTTGTAATCATGACAAATTCTTTGCTTCTCTTTGTTTAAGGTAAGCCTTGTCATTGAGTCACTTAAACTGACAAACTTTACTTGGGATTTTATCATAAATTAAAAATTCTACTCTTGCTATCTTTGGTAGTTATCAACATGTGTTCTCTCTTGCATTTATTAATTATTTGACATTAGTAAACCTCTGAGACTTCATGTGCTGTTTGAGACAAATACCTCATGCACCTTGCACACCTTTTCAAAACCATGTGAAATGGTGCAATGGACAACTTAGCTGAGAGATCTTACATATGAAACAAGAAGTTAGTAGGTTGTTTAAAATAATTCAAGGTTGCCCTGTGGACTGAAACAATGTCCCATGGAAGCTTAGATACATTGGATCACCTTCAACTACATATATGAAGCACTGAAGCATGAAGCAGAATTTAGTTTTTTTAAGGATTTAAGACCAAAGTAACACACACATATGGCCTGACCCACATTTGGTGGACCTTTGGTGATAATAGGACTTAAAGATAATTTAGATCTAGATGAAATTGATTTACAAGAAAATAACTTCTGAATAAGAGACACTTTGATCAAGCAAAATCTTTAAGTTCCAACACCGATTTGTTTTTTTTATTTGATAAATAAATTCACTTTCCAAATATTGTAATGTTCACATCAAAATCACGAAATAAGAAATGAGATAATCCAGGCATGCAACTGGTTACAATCTATTAATTAATATTAATAAATAGGCTAGATTATAATAAATAATCTGAAATAGACTTTCTTAATTCCAGGTCTAGGTCTATTTATAAAGCGAAAGACCGCCGCTATTTTACATCAGATAACAAAAATATTAAGGTCTATTTATAAAGCGAAAGACCGCCGCTATTTTACATCAGATAACAAAAATATTAAGGTCTATTTATAAAGCGAAAGACCGCCGCTATTTTACCTTACTGCCAAGTCAAATACAAGGGTGGAAATATAGATCCATTAAAAAGAAACTTCCTGATTTAAAGATACAAACTCTCTTCAACGCATTGGCCAAAAACCCAACGAAGAGATGAAATAAAGATGATGAAGATCTAGAATGACGTTGGTCAGTGCTGAATATGTAGACTGACGTTGGTGATCGTTGAATAAGAGTTTGAAGCTAGTCGTTAATTTAGTTGATTAAGTGAAGAACCGCGACAGTTTGAAGTAGACTAAGCAATTGATGGTATTGCCTAGATCAGTAGATGAATGATTGAACTTGATGAGAAATCAAAATTTCAGCCTGCAATAAATTGATTGTGGAACAATAAATCCAAGTCGAGTTTCGAGATGATGCTTAAATGATGAAAGAAACTCTGGACTCAGTTCACAAGACTCTCAGTCTAAAAATGTTGATGATGCTGAAAACGTTGTCGGAGTTGAAGATTGATGACTGTCTTTAATCGACTGTTCTAAGTCGGGAATAATTTAGACTTGAGAGTTGCAGTTCATGAGCTGTGCTGATTCACTGAATTGAAGTCGAAATCCAAAAGTTTGCTAAAGATTGATTACTATAATACTAAAAATGATGGTCGCCAAAAAGTAATCAATGAAAAGTTGACGTAGACTATTTGTTGAAATGAAATGAAATGAAATGAAAATTAAGTAAAGGTCAACTGAGCTCAAAATCAGACAAAAAAAGAACCTTTCACGGCGAAGGTTTAAAGGCGACTAACTAGCCAAAGCCAAAAAATTAACTTTAGCCCCAAAGGATTGGCCAATATAAAGAGCCAATCTAAGAAGAGAAAACTGACCAATGGCAGCAAACTTTTACAATTACCAATAAAACCAAAATGACAAAACACACACTATTTGTGCTACTGGAGTCAACTAGAATGCTATCTTAATAAAACTTCCAGAATTAAAATTATTATTGAATTGAAGAATATAGAGCAATATAAAAATGTAATTATCACCCAGGCAATCATTTTGAATATTATTAAACTTTAAGTGACACAAAAGGCAAAAATACATTACTAAATAGGCAAAACACACCTATCAAATGGGATCGCACGCATAACACAATAAATTTACAACAGCTACGCAAGCATACTGAAGAATTTGCATACCAGCGTCTAAAAATAAATAAAGAAATGCGGACGCATGCCAATGAAAAGGTGACAGAAAGGTGAAGGAACTATAACTTATTTACACAGTACAATGTTGAACCGCTACACTAACCCCCAGACCCGAGCCGCGTTAGTCGAAGGGGCGAAACAAATCCAATACCCAAGAAATTATCATTCCATCTAAAAATTAATATACATAAATATATATATTATGACATCTATATATTAAGCATAATAAGCTTAAGAAATATGTGCTGAATTGCAAACAAGTAAATATACACCTGTAAGCATAAACTGTAAAAGAGTGAACAGAGTGCAAGAAAAACAGGGTCTACCATGGAGTCCATATTAACTGAAGATCAAATGCACAACAAAATAAAATAAATGATTACATGTAGGGTCTATATGAAGTCCAATACTATTATGCAATGTACTTTGCAATCCTGCAACATTAACAAGAATTCAAAACAAACTACCCAACAGTTAAATATGTGTGATAATCTGACTACATTAATAAAATACGTCATGTACCATTCCACGACTAATTAAATTAATTCAAATCTATCTATCGCAGCATTAAGCCACAAATTCCACGACTTGAACAAAACGCTTAGGCCAGTGGACGCGACGGCCCGAACGCGTGCAACGACCGGAGGGCGGAATCTCACTCGGGAAGTACGCTCAATAAGGCGTGGGGACTGGGGACTAGGAGACGCTTGCTGTGAAGTCTCCATACTGGGCCGAATAACCACCGCAGGCTCAGGCACCGATTGCGCTTGCGACGCAACATCAATAAATGCCGGCTTAAGACGGTCTATACTAACGGTCACAGACTTCTCCTTCTGACTTATAACAAAGTATTTAGGAGTACGCTTGAGCACCTTGAAAGGGCCTGCATAAGGGGCTGAAGGGGCTTGGTCACTGCGTCGTGACGAAGAAAAACGTGTGTGCACGAATCCAGGGACTTGTGGACAAAACCACGACGGGCCTGCGGACGAGATCCCGTAGAAGAAAAACCAGACATGTGCTGCTTGAGGCGCTGCACATAATCAGCAGGATCAACACTCTGCTGCTGAACAGGCGTAACCAATTGCCCAGGTAGACGGAGTGCAGTCCCGTAGACAAGCTCGGATGAGGAGCACCCGATGTCCTCCTTTACTGAAGCACGGATGCCTAACAAAACCAAAGGCAAAAGCTCATGCCAACGACCAGGGTCAGGCTGGGCCTTCAATGAGGCCTTGATTTGACGATGAAAACGTTCAATCATTCCGTTAGCCTGCGGATGATAAGCCGTAGTAGCAATTGAACGACATCCTAGCAGATTAGTTAACGCGGTGAATAAAGCAGATTGAAATTGAGCACCACGATCATGAGTGATGGTAGATGGTGTACCAAAACGCGAAACCCACTGCTCCACAAAAGCTATGGCAACAGTCTCAGCGGTAGCATTAGGGATAGGAATAGCCTCTGGCCATCTAGTGAATCTGTCTATGCACGTGAGCAGATATACACAACCCTTAGACGGGGGCAAAGGACCCACCAAATCAATGTGTACATGTGCGAAACGAGCATCAGGGTTAGTAAATGTGCCAAGAGGTGCATGTACATGTCGCTGCACCTTGGCTCTCTGACAATGTAAACACGTACGAGCCCATTGACGAACATCAATGTTAACGCGCCACACAAAGCGAGAAGTTATCAACTTTTGTGAGGCTCTTATCCCAGGATGGGACAAGCTATGCAAGGCATCAAACACTGCACGTCGGTGATGAGACGGTATGAATGGGCGTGGAGAGCCCGTAGTCATATCACACCAAATGTAAGCATCTCCATCAGAAAGGAGAATCTTCTCAAATTGAAGTGAGGAAGTATCATTTAGCAACTGGGCTAATTCCTCATCAAGAAGTTGGTCTGCGGCTATGCCGCGCAGGTCAATGGACGAAGTGGCTCGAATTGAAGCCATGTCCACGCGAGACAATGCATCAGCTACTGTATTGTCACGGCCATGAATATGCCGGATATCAGAAGTGAACTGAGATACATAGTCAAGATGTCTAGCCTCCCGAGGGGAGTGACGATCAGGCCGCGAATTCAAAGCATATGTGAGCGGCTTGTGATCCGTCAGAACGCTAAAATCGCGTCCTTCAAGAAAATGCCTGAAATGCTTGATAGCAAGATAGATAGCAAGTAATTCGCGTCCAAAGTACTGTACCGCGACTCGCGGATTCAATCGACGAGAAAAGAAAGCTATAGGATGCCAATCTCCCTGCGAGAACTGCTGTAAAACACCACCCACAGCGGTGTCTGAAGCATCTACCGCCAAACTAGTCGGCAGATCAGACGATGGGTGAGTGAGCAAAGTGGCATTGGCAAGCGCATTCTTAATGTCAACAAACGCAGCTTCACTCTCCGGTGTCCAAACCAAAGGCTTGCGGGAGCGCTTGGGATGATGGCGAAGCAAATCGGTCAAAGGCGCAAGTGACTTAGCGCAATTTGGCAGAAATCGACGATAGAAATTGACTAGACCAAGAAATCCGCGTAGTTGACGCAATGTGTTAGGCCTAGGAAACTCACGAACAGCGGTGACCTTCTCTTCAAGGGGGGCAATGCCCTGATCATTGACATGATGCCCAAGAAAATCAAGAGACTTGGTACCGAACTGACATTTGGCAGGATTAACAACCACACCAAACTCAGACAACCTAACAAAGAGGCGACGTAGATGATCTTTGTGCTGCTGCTCGTCTTCGCTTGACAAGGAGATCATCGATGTATGAATAGACAAAAGGCAAATCACGCAACACCATATCGATAAAACGTTGAAACGTTTGAGCAGCATTGCGCAGCCCAAAAGGCATGCGAGTGAACTGAAACAGACCAAACGGTGTCGTAATGGCTGTCTTGTGTGCATCATCTGGATGAACCGGTATCTGATGATATGCGCGTACCAAATCGATCTTAGAAAATACATGTTTCCCACTCAACTGGCTTGCAAAATCATGCAAGTGAGGTATGGGATACCGGTCAGGAACAGTAACGCGATTTAACGCGGTAATCCCCACAAGGTCTCCAATCGCCCGACTTCTTAGGGACCATATGCAGTGGTGAAGACCAGCTACTATCTGAGACTTCGACAATGCCTAAATCTAAAAGATGTGTGAATTCATCTTTAGCGATGGGCAGCCTCTCAGGGGCTAATCGCCGAGGCAGCGAAACCGGAGATCCTTGAGTTATGATGCGATGCGTCACATCATGCTTGACAGGACAGTCTTTATAGATAGGCTGAGTGATGTCGGGAAATTCAGCGAGTAATGTGTCATAATCGGTAATTGATTCGGGATTTACAATAGCAACGCTGAGCCTGAGCGAAACCGAATCGAAAGGCTCCACTACGACTGACAAACTCGTGGTTGAATCTCGAAGTTGTTTGGCACGGAGATCAACCAAGAGGCCGTAATGGTACAAGAAATCTGCGCCAACAATGGGTTGTGAGACATCAGCTACAACAAAAACCCAAGAAAACGTGCGACGCAAACCAATACGAAGAGTCAATGAACGCTGACCAAAAGTACGAATGAGAGTCTTATTCGCTGCCTGTAAAACGAGCGAAGATGTGCGAGAAATTTTACGATCCACCCTAGTCGGGGGAAGTACGCTAACAGCGGCACCTGTGTCAACTAGGAACCTAGTACCAGTGACAGTATCAGTAATATAAAATAAACGACCTGAACTAATAGTGCTACCAACAGGATGGGCCGCTGAAACCCGCTGGCCTACAAGTTTCCCGAGTTCTGCTCAAATGAGCAAGGGGGCGTACACTTATGAGCATTACTACCAAACTTCAAATGGTACCAGCACAAATCCGATGCGGACGGGGTTCCCCCTACATTGGGGTCGCCATTGTTGAAGCTATGACTGCTGGATTTTCCTTTGCGCCTATCGACAGATGGCCGTCGATAACCCGGGGCAGGACTACGACTACGCTCACGATCACGCATATTGCCCTGCAGTGTACGCACCTGCATAGACAAACGCTTTATCTCATCCTGCAAGGAAGAAATTGCTGTCTCGATAGGACTAGGACTTGAAGTAACGCTAGCAGTTGTAGGGGGTGACGGGACATGAACGCTATGTACAGAAGATGTAAACAAAGGCACATCCATAATACGATCGGCTAATCGGCTAACTGCTCGCTTGACAGAGCAGTACTAGCAGTCGATAGGATTAGTTGAACGTTTGTTGGTAAGCGCTGGACGAACAATTGCTTTAGGATACCTGTCTCAAGCTTATGCTCGCCTAACAATTGATTCATCTTTCTCAAAAGCTGCGAAGGCTTACGGTCGCCTAACTCCTCTTCAGTAAGAAGGAGTTGCAAACGTCGCTGCTCTGATTCTGACATTCGACGAATCAATTGCTCTTTAAGAGCTTTGTAAGCATCAACCTGAGGTGGGTTAAGCAATACATCGCGCACCTCTTGTGCAACCTCTGGTTGTAACGCTGAAATGACGTGAGCAAACCTGCTCTGTTGTGAGTTAATGCGCCTGGTTTCAAATTGCGCTTCAATTTGTGCAAACCAAATTTGTGGGTCATTAGACCAGAATTGTGGCAGCTTCAAGTTCACCACGGGTCCCATTATGGGCGGCCCGTTGTCAAGCGCAGGATCCACAACCGGATCAGGCTTATTATTGTTATTATTGCTATTAGCCATCGCGCAAAGCTAAATAACAAAGTAGAAATCTAGAGAAAAGGATGTCCAAAAATTAGACAAGACAAAATTCTCAGTCAGTTCACCAATTCTTGGATAATGCAATCAAAACATCACACACACTATAACTATAAGTTAGGTCTACCGTCTAGTAGACTAGATAATAACATTAACAATAAAAATAGGCAATATCGAGCCTAAATCATGACATGCAAAAAGCACGACGAGCAATCGGCCTAACGGGCACTCTAACGTTAGTCTTAGATTTAACTTACACTACAGAAATCAGAGATTGTAATAGTATAGATTACGTTGGGATAGAATCGCCAATAAAAATATTCCAAGATAATCTATAGACTCAAAAGTCTAATCAGAATCTCTGATTTAATACCTAACAGTTAGATTTAGAGGGTCTAGATCTAAATCCAGCTCACAATATTATTGTTCGAACTTAACATTAAGTAAACTCAATCTAAATCATGAAATTGATATGATCAAACCGAGAAATATTTGTTCTTTCACAGGGGTCACCAGTTTGGTGATAATAGGACTTAAAGATAATTTAGATGAAATTGATTTACAAGAAAATAACTTCTGAATAAGAGACACTTTGATCAAGCAAAATCTTTAAGTTCCAACACCGATTTGTTTTTTTATTTGATAAATAAATTCACTTTCCAAATATTGTAATGTTCACATCAAAATCACGAAATAAGAAATGAGATAATCCAGGCATGCAACTGGTTACAATCTATTAATTAATATTAATAAATAGGCTAGATTATAATAAATAATCTGAAATAGACTTTCTTAATTCCAGGTCTAGGTCTATTTATAAAGCGAAAGACCGCCGCTATTTTACATCAGATAACAAAAATATTAAGGTCTATTTATAAAGCGAAAGACCGCCGCTATTTTACCTTACTGCCAAGTCAAATACAAGGGTGGAAATATAGATCCATTAAAAAGAAACTTCCTGATTTAAAGATACAAACTCTCTTCAACGCATTGGCCAAAAACCCAACGAAGAGATGAAATAAAGATGATGAAGATCTAGAATGACGTTGGTCAGTGCTGAATATGTAGACTGACGTTGGTGATCGTTGAATAAGAGTTTGAAGCTAGTCGTTAATTTAGTTGATTAAGTGAAGAACCGCGACAGTTTGAAGTAGACTAAGCAATTGATGGTATTGCCTAGATCAGTAGATGAATGATTGAACTTGATGAGAAATCAAAATTTCAGCCTGCAATAAATTGATTGTGGAACAATAAATCCAAGTCGAGTTTCGAGATGATGCTTAAATGATGAAAGAAACTCTGGACTCAGTTCACAAGACTCTCAGTCTAAAAATGTTGATGATGCTGAAAACGTTGTCGGAGTTGAAGATTGATGACTGTCTTTAATCGACTGTTCTAAGTCGGGAATAATTTAGACTTGAGAGTTGCAGTTCATGAGCTGTGCTGATTCACTGAATTGAAGTCGAAATCCAAAAGTTTGCTAAAGATTGATTACTATAATACTAAAAATGATGGTCGCCAAAAAGTAATCAATGAAAAGTTGACGTAGACTATTTGTTGAAATGAAATGAAATGAAATGAAAATTAAGTAAAGGTCAACTGAGCTCAAAATCAGACAAAAAAAAAGAACCTTTCACGGCGAAGGTTTAAAGGCGACTAACTAGCCAAAGCCAAAAAATTAACTTTAGCCCCAAAGGATTGGCCAATATAAAGAGCCAATCTAAGAAGAGAAAACTGACCAATGGCAGCAAACTTTTACAATTACCAATAAAACCAAAAATGACAAAACACACACTATTTGTGCTACTGGAGTCAACTAGAATGCTATCTTAATAAAACTTCCAGAATTAAAATTATTATTGAATTGAAGAATATAGAGCAATATAAAAATGTAATTATCACCCAGGCAATCATTTTGAATATTATTAAACTTTAAGTGACACAAAAGGCAAAAATACATTACTAAATAGGCAAAACACACCTATCAAATGGGATCGCACGCATAACACAATAAATTTACAACAGCTACGCGCAAGCATACTGAAGAATTTGCATACCAGCGCGTCTAAAAATAAATAAAGAAATGCGGACGCATGCCAATGAAAAGGTGACAGAAAGGTGAAGGAACTATAACTTATTTACACAGTACAATGTTGAACCGCTACAGACCCACATTTGGTGTATCCGCCAAACTTGGTACAAGGAGATTTTGACGGCACTTTTTGAAAACCCTGGTGCTCACTCATTTGTGACAGACAAATGATGAATAGGGTATCATTTGACCGAAAACCAGTTACTCTTTACCATGAAATAGATTTCAAGGTCATGTTGATTATGAATTTTTAATCATAAGCTACTAAAGTTGGGTATACTCTATTTTTAATATGCACTATATATAAGTACTTACAGCCGTGTTCCACTGACCGGCAGGACATATGCAGAATTCACAACTACCGGTAACAGAGTTCCAGTATTGGTTGTGCAAACACTCCGACCTGTCATCGTTCTAATGAACAATTAAAATAAAAAGACATGCAATAAATCAGAGATACCTGACATAAAATCATTTAGTTTGGCAGACTACCACATTAATTTTTTTTAGAGTAATAATTTTGATAAAGTTAAACATATCAAACTTCACCGAGCTACATTCAGTAAATGTAGTACACTATAAGTCATTATTATCTTTGAATTGCTATGTTTGTATTCTATTTACTTTATCATTTTAAATTTGTGTACATGGCTTTTACTCTGGATAGTAATTATTTCAGATATTTTTTTTATATTTTTTTTTTAACTTAAAGTGCAAATGTAGAAACTAGAGTAAGCAATTCATTTTAAAAGTGAGAAAACGAACAAACAAATCAACGAAATTTAAAACCCCAACATGCTGAATAGAAGTGTTATCAATGAAATAGAGTAAAATACAGTTAACAAGTCAAGGCAAAGCGTAGCATCCCCTTGCCGGGTACAAATGGCCTATAAAATTCATTTAATAATGGCTTGAATGATTTGTTGAATTGTAATTAATTCCGAACTATATTTTTTTAATCCATGTTCATTCACAAAAGAACACATGGGTCTTAAAATGTGTCAATGATGTACCGGTAAACAAAATCTCTATACCTTTTTACATTATATACAGTGTAACTTTTTGGATGGAAAATCACTGTAAGTTGGATGACCAACACTATTCTGAAAGTTAACATATATAGTTGTGATATGATATCGTATCTCTCTTTTAATACTAAAACCTAATAATGTGAGAAATTTTGAGGAAAAAATAAAGCTAGTAAATCTTTTTGGCTGATGACATTGGAAATGAGTTCAGATTACATAATATCCAAAGACAGGAATACCTTAAAATAGTTCTACCATGTCTGTGACAAGGAATTAGAGGCCATTTGTGTCCACAAGCCTCGAGAGGTATGGGATAAGGCTCTTCCTATAATTTTCAGTTCTGCATTTTGGTTCAATAAAGATTCTATTTCTTTCTCAGGAGTCTGGTATTTGAGTTTGCTTCAAACCAATGATCTGGACATCCAGATGTGAAAGCAATACAAACAAAATTCAGACATTGACAGGCCAATTGCCTTCAGAGCACTCTCATGCAAGTGATTTTTATGGCCTAGAATAGTTCTGAGGGCTTGCTTCTGCCTTCTGGACATTCTCAATGAGTTTGCTTTGAGTCAAAGCTAGTTAAAGCCCCTCTAAAGTGTTGGGAACCCCAACAATTTGATGGCAAAATTTCACTTAAATTGTATCATAATGTGAAAGAGGATGTCATTTAAGACACATTTCTGCAAGGATTTTCAAAACAAATGGGTTTGAAGTCGAATATTGATGAAAGAATACAAAATTTAGGTTTTCTGCGTACAACAGAAAACCCAAATTATGTATTCTTTTATCAACATTTGTCTTCACATTGGGGGATCTTTAGAGGGCCTTTAATGAACTATGCAAAACCAGGCAGGCATAGTCAAGTAGGGGTGGATATACCTGGTGTACCCTTAGGTAGGGAGAGTCCTTACAGTGGTCTCACCATTTAAAGATCCGTTGATTCACTTGAGACACAATGTCAAGTATAGTTTTTGTCATGCTGAAATATTATATCTTGACAATTTTGGTAATAAATGAAATGAATAAATGACTGAAAAGAGGTGTAGATGAAGAATAATATTCTGTATGTCATCTGTGCCAAAACAAAAACTGCACATCTTTTCGAAAAGGAAAAAAAACAAAACCCAAAGAGAGAATCGAGGAACCAAAGTATTGATAGTAGATACTGCAGCAAAGATTTGTATAAACACAAAAAAAATGAACTCTTTTATGCTCTTTTTCTCCTAGAGAAATGCATGTTGAAGAAAAATATAATGAATGTACTTGTAAGGCCTGAGAGAATGCGGTATCTTGTTTCTAATTATTGGTTAGCACTGGGTTAGAGACGGTGAGAACTGGGTTAGAGATGGTGAGAACAAACAACAGCAAGGAATTTCAAAATATCCATTATCATAACCAGGAGTTCCACACATTCATAGTTTTTCATACTAATCAAAACACTTGTAGTCTTGTACCTTGTTTATACCATGAGAAGTTTGGCCTGCAGGTAAGTAATGAGTAGTAAAGAAAGCAATAAGTGGTATAAAAGAAAGGAATGAAAAGCTATAATGCCTCCAGGAGGCAACTCTCACGGTGTCATGCCATGCAATCTCCGCTGAGCCGCAGTCTAATTACCTAATTATATCATTTTTATTTAGGATTTAATAAAAACAAATATACCCTGCCTTCTTGTTGAGGTACTTGTTAAAACTATGGGCATCAGTGACTCCAATAGTACTACTGGAGTCACCTCTTGTCCACAGTTTTAACCAGAACCTCTCAAGACAGTGTATATTTGTAGACTATGCATGTAAGGTGTTCTATTATCTTGGCTATCCATATAAATACATGTCACATGGAAGACCAGCATATTAAAGGGATTGGGTATCTATCTTTGTCTCAGATTCTAAACAAAATCCTGGATTTAGCTCATGCTGCAATCATTATTATAAACCTTTAGGTCAGTCAGGAATCCCATGACATTTACAAGCCGATCGCCAGTATGATTATCAAGATATTTATGATTAGAATTCAAAATTTCAAAAACCGTTGGGAAAACAGTTTTTATAACACTACAGTCTATTGGAGAAAATGAGTATGGTAAAACCGGTCACTCAAAGATTTTTACTTTTTTGAGGCACTTCATGATCAATATTTTGAAGCGCAATTTTTTTGAGGGCTTCAATATTACACCATATCACAGACGCTGATAACACTTAGGGCCATGCATCTCAGATTTGGCATTGTTAAACAATGCCTTCAACTAAACTCAGATAATAAAGATGACACCCTGTCAGATCTTGGTCCTGCAGTTGACCATGTCTTACAATAAGTTGGATTCTGTTGTAATGAATTATAGTTATCACAGAGCTAAATAAGGTGACTTTGCACATCTATATGACTTGTTGGTTTACAAGCATAGAAATAAAATATATGATAAAAAATACAATATTCTAAGTATGCCACATTCAGTTTTGTTGGAGGGCACAAGAACAAATCTTTCTTTCTCGTTCTCACTTTTTTAAACTTAATTTCCAAAGAATGTCACATTTGAGAGGAAGGAGGTGCACATAATGCCTGTTGCTCCCTGAATCCACCTATGATGTAACCTCTGCCTCAAACGAGTCTTTAATTATTATGAAGGTAACTTACAGAGAAGGTGAGAGTACATGTACATACCTGTCCTGTGTATTCTGGTATAGTACACACACAACATGCCACGCAGCATACTACCAACAACCTGAGAAGAAAAAGAACAAAAATACATTCATTTATTCTTGACTGACATGAAATAAAAATGTCTATTAATTCTCAAATTTCTGCTTTGGGTAATCATTTAGCAAATGGTACTTATATGTTATATGAACAATGAAACTTGTAACTTGCATGTACATTTATACCCAGACGTTGTGTGTCAGGACACTTAATTTATAACAGCAATTTGAAGAAGTTACACACAATTTTTCATAAATCTTTTAAGACTTAAAGAAAAGGTTGAGTTCTGGGGAGATGTGAAAAATAATTTGCGAGCGTTTTCATTGTTATACTTATTATGCAAGTGGGGAAGAACATCAGAGAAAAAATGTTCCCTAAAAAGCATGGCTCTTCAAATGCACTCCCCTTCTAAATATGACATGTAACAGCTTAAAAATTTGGGCCTAATTTTTATGCCACATGTTTGTGTAGTCCCACACATTTCTGTGTACAGTGCTAATTGTTACTTTTACCGAGACTGGGCCAAATTTCTTAACATTTTGATGATTCCAGAACCCTGCAGTACACACGGTACACACCAATACTTTATACATGTTATGCTACGTCATGTCTTTTACATGATCAACGTTTTCTGATCGATTCCACACCGTTTCTTTCACAATGCAATCGCATGACCAGAACTCAACTTTATCTTTAAGTTAGACAGTACTATAAAGGATGATTATTTTGATGGTCAATTAGTGCTATTTGATACAAAGTTTTTATTAAATCCAAAGGCAAAAGCGACTGTTTTATTTGTTTAGCATCCGCCACACAACCCCCTCCATCATACACAGAACTTGTTCAATTTTATATATCTTTCAGTGTACCGTATTATCAATGTAATTATGCCATGTACTTTTTTACTCTGCACATCGAACAACTTCAGCTCTTAGCTGCATGTTTGATGATTTTTTTAATCTCAATAAACCAATGCAATACAATATGTTGCAATGATCCACGGCCACGTAGGGCCAAGTTGGGATGGGATGAATTGGGTTAGGACGAGGAATCACCCTTTTTCCCAACAAACACTTCTTCAAATTATAATTTCAAGCGGTTGGAAAGATTCCCAGAGAAGTCGAAAAACATTGTAAGTCAAAACTGTAATTACTACTTCTTTACATTTCGAAAAATGTGACCCAACCCGGCGAACCCGCTGTTTGAATCGTTTCCTATGCAGGCTCTGGAGCTCCCACGCATTCGGCGGTGGAGCTCCATCAGTCAATGGAGTTAAGTGAGCTATATAGCTTTATATACCTCACTTTAGAAATCTAGCCATCTGATTGGTCGAAATTGAGTCGTGATTTCAAGCCATGCCCAACTCACAGGGCATAGCAATAGCCCACAGGGCTTAGTTAAAAGTTTCTACCCTCATCCTCATTATCCTGCGATTCCCATTGGTTTACTGCGATCCCCATTGGTTTGCGTGTTAAAATTGTCTATGTGCGAGCACGGACGCCATACAGTGCTCTTTGTCTGCGATTCCCAAATGATTGAAACTTTCACACATTTTTTAAGCGAAGATTAACAGACAGTGTTTCAGATTTTCTGTGATGTTTTAACAAATTTTTACTCACTAAAAAGGCCGAGGTAAGAATTCTTGGTAGATTTTTGTTTTAATTCGGCATATAAAAGTCATATCGACTGCTTTAATACTCGAGGACTAGCTGTTTCTATACTGGCTTGCGGGATAGTTGAATCCCCTGCTATCACCTATCCCTTGAGCGTATAGAAACAGCTAGTCCTCTCGTAGCAGTCGATATAACCATGGACCTACTACTAGGGTGTCTGAACGATTTTTCAATTTTCCCTTTTGGATCGTTTTTCACCATTTTGGTTGGATAATTGAAAAAATTATTCACTCAGAATAATACATTTCAAATTTCAAGACTCACCGATGTTTCTATCAAAAGTTACAGCCCCTTCAATTCCCTACAATATTCATCCATTTTTTGTAAGAATCGACGAAAAAGACGTACACGCAGAGTTATGTTGTTTTCCTAAATTTAGCACAACAGCTGAATTGCGCAATATGCAAGCGTACACATACGCGTGCAAGAGTACGCGTGTTGCTTAAATTATGCGCGATCTGCAATCCATTATCTTCAATGGGCACCCACTTCCGGGTTTGTAGACACGCAGCCCGATGCATATTCATGTGCAGATTTTACGCGTTATCACCATGGGTTCGGCCGGCGCGGAGCTCACGCCTCCCTACTTAGCTGATCCGAAAAATGTGGGGAAGGGTATTTTCAAACTGTAAATTAATTGTTTGTGATCCCTGGGGGCTAGCGAAAAAATAAGCATAGGGATATTTTCCTTACGACTCGGACTACTTATCACCAGGGGCGTCATATCTCATAAGTGGCAAATTTCGGAGTTAGCCACGAAACAATGTTTAAATAGTTGTTTTGACCAAGATATTTTTAGAATTTCGAGATGACGCCCTCTGGAAATATTGGAATTAATCTGCTCTTTCATACGACAGCTCATTTATTGAGTATCACCTTCAGGATCACAAAGAATAAAGGTTTGAATCTCGACTTAATAATAAAAACTTTGACCAATTTTGCATGATCGCGTAATGCACATAGACTGCATAGGGCTGCGTGCAATCTCTATGGGAAGGATTTTAGCACACAACATCGGGTGCGCGATCAGACACCCTACTACTACATGATATGACTATACAGCCTACAGTACAGCTACAGCCACAGGCTGACAGTACAGCATCCAACAGAGCTTCTTTTCCAAACATTCTTCCACATAAATAATGCTTTATATTGGTACACAAAAATATTGCAAATAGCATCTTAAACTTAAAGACCAATATTGTGACATATAAGAAATTTACTTACGCTAGCAGTACTTGTAGCTTGAAGAAATTCATTGCATATCTGTTTTATATCCCTCATGAGATAGGTCTACTAGCATCTCACTATTACAAAGAAATATGAACTATGAGCATTCAGCAGCATAGGCCTAAATTAAATAAAAAGAAAAGGTAAATGACTTACCAGATTAAAATTCCTTCTCCTTAATTAGTTTCCGGTCCCCCTAAAAATGGCAAAATTCAGTCAGCGTACGGGATTTAAAATGCCTCATAGCGCTAAAACTCCCGCGGTGCACTCACGGCTCTCAGGCCGTGCAATTTACGCAGTGCATGCAGTACCGCTAGCACAACACTACTGCAGTACCGTACAGCGCCAGCTAAACCGTTGCATCCTTCTATGTTTCATTTCGTGCAATTTTCTTGTATTTCTTATTTTAATGTGATGTGAATGTGAGTAAGGTACATGTTATTACAGAAGTGTCCAAGGAATGATTGAGGTGAAAGGGATATAATAATAAAAACAATTATTAACCGTATCAGACATCTGAGCAGGGCAATTTTTAAATTGTATTGCCCTCTAGTTTATTTGATAAGCCAACAAAACTACGCGCAAAAAAAATATTATTGACCGCTCAGAAAAGTCAATGGGATTTTGTGTGTAATTTGCCGGTCAATATTATTACACAGTAAACCAATGAACAAATATTGTTGCCCATTCTGAGAAGTCAATGGCAAAATGCGTGTTATACTATAGTGGGCAATAATGTAAAGCCAACATCCAGGTTTTTGTAATTTTCTTTGCGCATCTATTACGCGTATGAGAACCTGCGCACTTTGCGCACTCTATTGTGACGTAATAATCACACCAAAGGCACACTGTTTGCAGTGCATCGAAAATTTCGTCAAGCAATGGATGCACAGTACTGGTTTGACGATGTTTTTGCAACTTTTCATGCTAGGAAACCCTGTGCAGTGTAGGCTACTGTATTTTACATAATTTAAGAGTATAAGATAGTAAGAGTTTCTTGTTTGCTCTAGATGTCTGATGTGGTTAATAATAGTAATATTGACTGCCTAATTCAGGGCAATACGACTTGTCATATATCACCCTCACCTTCGGTTCGGGCAATATATGTCGTATTGCCCTGAAGGCAGTCAATATTACTTAAATATACAATGACTAATTCTCGAAAACTAATCGCACTCGTACTCAAGCTCAAGAACATCAATTTCGATATCGATCGCAGAAATATCGGTGATCGGTGGAAAAAGTGGATTCCGGAATTTACTATACAACGCCGAATAGTAAATGATCTCACTCTCTCAAATTTAATAGGAAAACTATCCCTTTTTCGTGCTCTGTACAATGGCAATGCAAAAAACTATACATGAGGGATATAAAGAGTCATATACTGCGTATATACGTACGTGATGCGATGATATGAGCTCTCGATCTCCCGATCCGATCCCATAGCTAAGCTCTTGAATCATGATCTAGCGCGCGAGATATAGGTATAGGTATAGGTAGTAGCGTATGAAGGTGCTGGATGGAGGGGGTGGTAGGCTGGATGGAAGGGGTGCTAGGCTGGATGTAGTTAGTGCAAGTTTAAAGCCGGTCAACACTACTGAAATCCCTGCCCTTTCTCAGTGAATGGCGCACAGCGCCATCTATCGGTGAAGTACCCATCAATGGGATTGTCGGGAAGCTTCCGTTACTTTCAATAGAAGCAGAAAAAAAATATTTATTAAACTTCATTGATGTTCATCATTC
>CP137666.1:28934687-29132599 GCA_037976565.1 Mesocentrotus franciscanus | reverse complement strand
GGTTTGTGAGATCTTTTGAACATTTTGAAAACGTTCAAAAAATGTTTTTTAAATGTTTTAATAAAACGTATTTAAATGTATTTTTGTGACATTTGTACAACGTCTAAATGTAAAGACTACAATATTTTAACAACATTTTTAAATGTTCTGTTTATATCATATCAATAACATTTAAAAGATGTTTGAAAAACGTTACTTTTCTTCTTTGAAACATTATAACGATATTACGAAAACATTACATCTGGAATGTTTGTAAGATCTTTTAAAACATTTTGAAAAACGTTAAAAATGTTATTTTAATTGTTTTGATAAAAACGTATTTAAAACGTATTCTTGGCATTTGTAAAACGTTTCAATGTAAAGACTACAATATTTTAACAACATTTTTAAAATTATATCATATCTATATAACATTTAAAACATGTGAGAAAACGTTTCTTTCTTCTTTGAAAACATTATTGTGATATTACGAAAACATTACATGTCGACTGTTTGTAAGATCTTTTAAACATTTTGAAAACGTTCAAAATTCTTTTTTTTAATTGTTTTGATAAAATTGTTTCTGAAATGTTTTTTTTAATGACTATTGTATAAAGTCATAATGTAAAGATTAAAATATTTTAACAACATTCTTAAAATGTTATGTTTATATCATATCAATAACATTTAAAAGATGTTGGATAAACGTTTCTTCTTCTTTGAAACATTATTACGATATAACGAAAACATTACATCTGGAATGTTTGTGAGATATTTTTAAAACATTGTGAAAAACGTTCAAAAATGTTATTTTAATTGTTTTGATAA
The DNA here is from genome assembly GCA_037976565.1 of Mesocentrotus franciscanus. NCBI lineage: Eukaryota > Metazoa > Echinodermata > Echinoidea > Camarodonta > Strongylocentrotidae > Mesocentrotus > Mesocentrotus franciscanus. Next base: position 29,131,792 of record CP137666.1, on the reverse strand, counting down.
AAACGTATTTAAAACGTATTCTTGTGACATTTGTAAAACGTTTCAATGTAAAGACTACAATATTTCAACAACATTTTAAAATGTTCTGTTTATATCATATATATAACATTTAAAAGATGTTGGAAAACGTTTTTTCTTCTTTGAAAACATTATTATGATATTACGAAAACATTACATCTGGAATGTTTCTGAGATCTTTTTAAACATTTAGAAAACGTTCAAAAGATGTTATTTTAATGTTTTGATAAAAACGTATTTAAAACTGTTTTTTGTGGCATTTGTAAAATGTTTCAATGTAAAGATTACAATATTTAAACAACATTTTTAAAATGTTCTGTTTATATCATATTAATAACATTTAAAAGATGTTGGAAAACGTTTCTTTTCCTTTGAAACATTTGTACGATATTACGAAAACATTACATCTGGAATGTTTGTGAGATCTTTTAAAACATTTTGAAAAACGTTCAAAAATGTTATTTTAATCGTTTTGATAAAAACGTATTTAAAATGTGTTCTTGTGACATTTGTAAAACGTTTTAATGTAAACATTACAATATTTTAACCACATTCTTAAAATTTTAAGTTTATATCATATTAAAAACATTTAAAAGATGTTGGAAAACGTTTATTTCCTTCTTTGAAAACATTATTATGATATTACGAAAACATTACATCTGGAATGGTTGTAAGATCTTTTTAAAACATTTTGAAAAACGTTCAAAAAATGTTATTTTAATTGTTTTGATAAAAACGTATTTAAAATGTGTCTTGTGACATTTGTAAAACGTTTTAATGTAAAGATTACAATATTTTAACAACATTCTTAAAATGTTATGTTTATATCATATCAATAACATTCAAAAGATGTTGGATAAACGTTTCTTTTGTTCTTTGAAACATTATTACGATATAACGAAAACATTACATCTGAAATGCTTGTGAGATCTTTTTTGAACATTTAGAAAAACGTTCAAAAAATGTTATTTTAATCTTTTTGATAAAAACGTATTTAAAATGGGTTCCTGTGACATTTGTAAAACGTTTCAATGTAAAGATTACAATATTTTAACAACATTCTTAAAATGTTATGTTTATATCATATCAATAACATTCAAAAGATGTTGGATAAACGTTTCTTTTCTTCTTTGAAACATTTTTACGATATTACGAAAACATTTCATCTGGAATGTTTATATGATCTTTTTAAAACATTTTGAAAAACGTTCAAAAAATGTTTTTAATTGTTTTGATAAAAATGTATTTAAAATGTATTCTTGTGACATTTGTAAAACGTTTCAATGTTAAGAATACAATATTTTAACAACATTTTTAAAATATTATGTTTATATCATATTAAAAACATTTAAAATATGTTGAAAAAACGTTTCTTTTCTTCTTTGAAACATTATTACGATATTAAGAAAACATTACATCTGGAATGTTTGTAAGATCTTTTAAAACATTTTGAAAAACGTTCAAAAATGTTGTTTTAATCGTTTTGATAAAAACGTATTTAAAATGTGTTCTTGTGACATTTGTAAAACGTTTTAATGTAAAGATTACAATATTTTAACAACATTCTTAAAATGTTAAGTTTATATCATATTAATAACATTTAAAAGATGTTGGAAAACGTTTATTTCCTGCTTTGAAAACATTATTATGATATTAAGAAAACATTACATCTGGAATGTTTGTGAAATATTTTTAAACATTTTGAAAACGTTCAAAAAATGTTATTTTAATTGTTTTGATAAAAACGTATTTAAAATGTATTCTTGTGACATTTGTAACACGTTTGAATGTAAAGACTACAATATTTAAACGACATTAAAAAACATTTTTTTTTTATTTTATCATATCTATTACATTTAAAAGATGTTGAAAAACGTTTCTTTTCTTCTTTGAAAACATTATTATGATATTACGAAAACATTACATCAGGAATGTTTGTGAGATCTTTTGAACATTTTGAAAACGTTCAAAAATGTTTTTTTAAATGTTTTAATAAAAACGTATTTAAAAGGTATTTTTGTGACGTTTGTACAACGTCTAAATGTAAGGGTTACAATATTTTAACAACATTTTTAAAATGTTCTGTTTATATCATATCAATAACATTTAAAAGATGTTTGAAAAACGTTACTTTTCTTCTTTGAAACATTATAACGATATTACGAAAACATTACATCTGGAATGTTTGTAAGATCTTTTTTAAACATTTTGAAAAACGTTAAAAAATGTTATTTTAATTGTTTTGATAAAAACGCATTTAAAACGTATTCTTGTGGCATTTGTAAAACGTTTCATTGCAAAGATTACAATATTTAAACAACATTCTTGAAATGTTATGTTTATATTATATCAATAACATTTAAAAGATGTTTGAAAACGTTTCTTTTCTTCTTTGAAACATTTTTACGATATTACGAAAACATTACATCTGGAATGTTTGTAAGATCTTTTTAAAACATTTTGAAAAACGTTCAAAATTTTTTATTTTAATTGTTTTGATAAAAAACGTATTTAAAATGTATTTTTTTTATATCATATCTATATAACATTTAAAACATGTTAGAAAAACGTTACTTTCCTTTTTTTAAACATTATTACGATATTACGAAAACATTACATGTGAAATGTTTGTAAGATCTGTTTTTAACATTTAGAAAAACATTCAAAAATGTGTTTTTTAAATGTTTTAAAAGAAACGTATTTAAAATTTTTTTTTAATGACTATTGTATAAAGTCAAAATGTAAAGATTAAAATATTTTAACAACATTCTTAAAATGTTATGTTTATATCATATCAATAACATTTAAAAGATGTTGGATAAACGTTTATTTTTTCTTTTAAACATTATTACGATATAACGAAAACATTACATCTGGAATGTTTGTGAGATATTTTTAAAACATTTTGAAAAATGTTCAAAAATGTTATTTTAATTGTTTTGATAAAAACGTATTTAAAACGTATTCTTGTGACATTTGTAAAACGTTTTAATGTAAAGATTACAATATTTTAACAACATTCTTAAAATGTTAAGTTTATATCATATTAATAACATTTAAAAGATGTTGGAAAACGTTTATTTACTTCTTTGAAAACATTATTATGATATTAAGAAAACATACATCTGGAATGTTTGTGAGATATTTTTAAAACATTTTGAAAACGTTCAAAAATGATATTTTAAATGTTTTAATAAAAACGTATTTAAAATGTATTTTTGTGACGTTTGTACAACGTCTAAATGTAAGGGTTACAATATCTTAACAACATTTTTAAAATGTTCTGTTTATATCATATTAATAACATTTAAAAGATGTTTGAAAAACGTTTCTTTTATTCTTTGAAACATTTTTACGATATTACGAAAACATTACATCTGGAATGTTTGTAAGATCTTTATAAAACAATTTGAAAACGTTCAAAAAATGTTATTTTAATTGTTTTGATAAAAATGTATTTAAAATGTATTCTTGTGACATTTGTAAAACGTTTCAATGTTAAGAATACAATATTTTAACAACATTTTTAAACTGTTTTTTTTAATATCATATCTATAACATTTAAAACATGTAAGAAAAACATTTCTTTCCTTTTTGAAAACATTATTATGATATAACGAAAACATTACATGTGAAATGTTTGTAAGATCTTTTTTAAACATTTAGAAAAACATTCAAAAATGTTATTTAAATTGTTTTCATAAAAACGTATTTAAAATGTATTCTTGTGACATTTGTAAAACGTTTCAATGTAAAGACTACAATATTTTAACAGCATTTTAAAAATGTTTTTTAAATATCATATTTATAACATTTAAAACATGTTAGAAAACATTTCTTTCCTTTTTGAAAACATTATTATGATATTACGAAAACATTACATGTGAAATGTTTGTAAGATCTTTTTAAACATTTAGAAAACATTCAAAAATGTTTTTTTTTAATGTTTTAATAAAAACGTATTTAAAATGTATTTTTGTGACGTTTGTACAACGTCTAAATGTAAGGGTTACAATATTTTAACAACATTTTTAAAATGTTCTGTTTATATCATATTAATAACATTTAAAAGATGTTTGAAAACGTTTCTTTTATTCTTTGAAACATTTTTACGATATTACGAATACATTACATCTGGAATGTTTGTAAGATCTTTTTAAAACATTTTGAAAACGTTCAAAAAATGTTATTTTAATTGTTTTGATAAAATGTATTTAAAATGTATTCTTGTGACATTTGTAAAACGTTTCAATGTTAAGAATACAATATTTTTACAACATTTTTAAAATGTTTTTTTTAATATCATATCTATAACATTTAAAACATGTAAGAAAAACATTTCTTTCCTTTTTGAAAACATTATTATGATATTACGAAAACATTACATGTGAAATGTTTGTAAGATCTTTTTTAAACATTTAGAAAAACATTCAAAAATGTTATTTTAATTGTTTTCATAAAAACGTATTTAAAATGTATTCTTGTGACATTTGTAAAACGTTTCAATGTAAAGACTACAATATTTTAACAGCATTTTAAAAATGTTTTTTTTAATATCATATTTATAACATTTAAAACATGTTAGAAAAACATTTCTTTCCTTTTTGAAAACATTATTATGATATAACGAAAACATTACATGTGAAATGTTTGTAAGATCTTTTTCAAACATTTAGAAAAACATTCAAAAAATGTTTTTTTAAATGTTTTAATAAAAACGTATTTAAAATGTATTTTTGTGACGTTTGTACAACGTCTAAATGTAAGGGTTACAATATTTTAACAACATTTTTAAAATGTTCTGTTTATATCATATTAATAACATTTAAAAGATGTTTGAAAACGTTTCTTTTATTCTTTGAAACATTTTTACGATTTTACGAAAATATTACATCTGGAATGTTTGTAAGATCTTTTAAAACATTTTGAAAAACGTTCAAAAATGTTATTTTAATTGTTTTGATAAAAATGTATTTAAAATGTATTCTTGTGACATTTGTAAAACGTTTCAATGTTAAGAATACAATATTTTGACAACATTTTTAAAATGTTTTTTTTAATATCATATCTATAACATTTTAAACATGTAAGAAAAACATTTCTTTCCTTTTGAAAACATTATTATGATATTACGAAAACATTACATGTGAAATGTTTGTAAGATCTTTTAAACATTTAGAAAAACATTCAAAAATGTTTTTTAAATGTTTTAATAAAAACGTATTTAAAATGTATTTTTGTGACGTTTGTACAACGTCGAAATGTAAGGGTTACAATATTTTAACAACATTTTTAAAATGTTCTTTTATATCATATCAATAACATTTAAAAGATGTTGGGAAAACGTTTCTTTGCTTCCTTCAAAACATTCTTATGATATTATAAAACATAAAATGTCGGCCGTTTGTAAGATATTTTTAAACATTTTACAATAATGTTTAAAAGATGTTTTAAAACATTACCCGAAAATCATCGGACATGGTACATTACTAAAATGTTTTTATAATGTTAAACATAATATCAATAATGTTTTATAAATGTTATAATGACAGTTTTAAAAAATGTTGTTTTCAAGACATTTGTAAGACCTTTTGAAAATGTTATGATAACGTTATGTGTTAGCTGGGTACCTTATAACATCGTGGAACTTAGAAGGAGATAAGAGATTATGTAGCTTTTCACGGCTTGTGAATATGACTGAGTTATCATTTATGAGTTATGTTGTTGTGCGTCGGTATAGCCGAGTCAGGTGATAACAACACGTGTTACCCAATTATCTAAATAGTCTAATCTAAACATACGCAGACGCTGTTTGTGACATTCAGCTGATCAAGTGTACCAAAACAACACAACTGACAATAGACCTAGGCCTAGGAAGGTCTTATCTAGGAAAGTATTATCCTACATAGTTATAGACCTTACATGTCTGTGTGTAAAGAGTAACTCCATTTTCAGTTTTCAGTATTCAGCTGTCATCTAGCTACACATTCCTTGTTTTCGTGTCGTCTTGGGAGGGGGTGTAAGAATGGAAGTACTGGAAATTAAACAGTTATTTCTTACGTGACCTGCCTAATAGAGTGACCACCCCTCTGATCTAAGCGTTTCAAAGAGGGAGGGTGGGACGGGGCGACCCCTATCCATATTCTTTTGTTTATTTGTACTGCTTCTGGTATATAAATATACACATATCCTATGGTGTTAAATAGATTTTACATATATAGTTATAATATATATTTGACAGGTAGTGCCAGTGCCAGTGCTAGAAAGTGAATTCCCGCCAGAAAACTAAACAAAATGTTTCAGAAGGCTTAAGATGCCTGAATCAAAAGACTATTTTCAGTTAGTCTTTGATATGAGTGTAGAATCTCAATAAGGGACCTTTTATAATCAACATTTTCCTGTTTTCGAGTCGGATTGGGAGGAGATAGGGGCTGTAAGATTCGAATTACTAGAAATGAAATCGTTATTTTTTCCACCTTCCTTATGGAGTGATGACACGTGTTGGCAGATCGTTTCTAGGATGTGGGGTGGCGGGGTCAAATCTAGCCCAATTTGTCTTTATATTTCAGCTGCTGCTTTTAGTACAAACACATATTCTAGTGTTGATTAGATGTTATATATATATATATATATATATATATATATATATATTTGACAGGTAGTGCCAGTGCTAGAAAGTGAATTCCTGACAGAAAGTTTCAGAAGGCTTAGCATGCCTAAATCAAAAGACTATTTTCAGTTAGTCTTCGATTAGAGTACAGAATTGCAGAATCACAATAAGGGACGTTCTATATTCTACATTTTATCTGTTTTCGAGTCGGATTAGGAGGGGGGCTGTAAGAGTTGAATTACTAGAAATAAAATCGTTATTTGTTACATCTTACTTTAAAATGGAAAGATTTCACCTGTGGGCAGATCGTTTCTAAGGTGGGAGGGAGCAAACCCTAGCCCAATTTTTTTAATAATTCAGATGCTCTTTTAGTATATATACACATTTTCTAGTGATGATTAGATGTTATATATATATATATATATATGTATATATGTATATAAATATATAATATATATTCCACAGGTACTAGTGCCAGTGCTAGAAAGTAAATTCCTGCCAGAAAACTAAACAAAAGGTTTCAGCAGGCGTAAAATGCCTAAATCAAAAGACTATTTTCAGTTAGTCTTCGATTAGATTACAGAATTGCAGAATCACAATAATTAGGGACGTTCTATATTCTACATTTTATCTGTTTTCGAGTCGGATTAGGAGGGGCTGTAAGAGTTGAATTACTAGAAATGAAATCGTTATTTGTTCCACCTTCCTTTAACATGGAATGAGTTCAGCTGTGGGCGGAACGTTTCTAAGGTGGGAGGGGGAGCAAACCCTTGCCCAATTATTCTTTATATTTCAAATGCTGTTTTTAGTATATACACATATTCTAGTGTTGATTAGATGTTATATATATATATATATATATTTAAATATATAATATATATTTCACAGGTACTAGTAGTACCAGTGCTAGAAAGTAAATTCCTGCCAGAAAACTATTAAACAAAAGGTTTTAGAAGGCGTAAGATGCCTAAATCCAAAGACTATTGTCAGTTAGTCTTCGATTCAGTACAGAATCTAAATAAGGGACCTTTTATAATCCACATTTCCCTGTTTTCGAGTCGGATTAGGAGGGGGGCTGTAAGAGTTGAATTACTAGAAATGAAATCGTTATTTGTTCCACCTTCCTTTAACATGGAATGAGTTCAGCTGTGGGCGGATCGTTTCTAAGGTGGGAGGGGGAGCAAACCCTTGCCCAATTATTCTTTATATTTCAAATGCTGTTTTTAGTATATACACATAGTTATTCTAGTGTTGATAAGATTATACATATATATATTTGACAGATAGTGCCAGTGCTAACAAGTGAATTCCTGCCAAAAAAAACTAAACAAAAAATAATGTTTCAGAAGGCTAAGATGCCTAAATCAAAAGACTATTTTCAGTTAGTCTTCGATTTGAGAATAGAATCTCAACAAGGGACCTATTATAATTCACATTTTCCATGTTTTCGGGTCGGATTGGGAGGGGGCTGTAAGAGTTGAATTACTAGAAATGAAATCGTTATTTGTTCCACCTTCCTTTAAAATGGAATGATTTCACCTGTGGGCAGATCGTTTCATTCATTGGGGGTAAACCTAGCCCACTTTGTCTTTATATTTCAGCTGCTGCTTTTAGTACATACACACATTCTAGTGTTGATTAGATATATATATATATATGACAGGTAGTGCCAGTGCTAGAAAGTGAATTCCTGCCAGAATGTTTCAGAAGGCTTAAGATGCCTAAATCAAAAGACTATTTTCAGTTAGTCTTCGATTTGAGTATATAGAATCTCAATAAGGGACCTTTCATATATTCCACATTTTCCATGTTTTCGAGTCGGATTGGGAGGGGGGCTGTAAGAGTTGAATTACTAGAAATGAAATTGTTATTTGTTCCACCTTCCTTTAAAATGGAATGAGTTCACCTGTGGGCAGATCGTTTCTAAGGTGGGGGGACAAAACCTAGCCTAATTTTTCCTTATATTTCAGCTGCTGCATATAGTATAGTATAGTGTTGATATAAGATTATACATATATATTTATAATATATATTAATCTTCGATTAGAGTACAGAATCACAATAAGGGACGTTCTATATTCTATATTTTATCTGTTTTCGAGTCGGATTAGGAAGGTGGCTGTAAGGGTTGAATTACTAGAAATGAAATCGTTATTTGTTCCACCGTTCTCATAGAGTGATCACACCTGTCGTCATAGCGGTTCTAAAGTGAGGGGGAGGGGGAGAAAACCCTACTCCATTTTCTTTATATTCCAATTGCTGCCTTTAGTATATACACATATTCTTGGTTTGATCCAGTTATATTTAAATATATATATGTCCTGGACATGTAGTGCCAGTGCAAGAAGGTGAATTCCTACCAGAAACTAAACAAAATTTTTCAGAAGGCTTAAAGATATAGACCGGTAGTGGTAAAATTGCGGTTCAAGGGTTTTGGGTGCAAAATATCCATTCAATATTGTTTAGATATTGCCTTCAGAGGTTTAGATGGCAATACTTCAAACTAAATTTGCAAATCAGCAGAAATATATGCCCAAATGTTCAATGTTGAAATGAGCGTCGCAATATCTATCCAGGCCGGATCAATATGATAATTTACCAAATAATTAGTAGGCGGTTTCCGGCAAAATTTGAATCATCATGTATTAGTCAAAACATATTCTTTCACATGATTGGCAGTAAGAGCTTCTATTTCATTTTTGAGAGGGGCATTTCCAAAACTGGCCTATACCTTTAAGATGCCTAACTTACAAGACTGATTTTCAGTTAGTCTTTCTTTGAGTACAGTTTGTTCACAAGGGCCGTTCTATCATCAACGCTTTCCTCGTGATTGTGTCGTATGGGGAGGGATGTAGGAATTGAAGTACTGAAAATGAAACAGTTATTTGTTACACATTCCTTATATATTGACCACCCCTATGAGCAGAGCAAAAGTGTGGGGGACCCAACCCTATTTTCCTGCATATTGTAATTGCTGCTTTGGTAAATACATTTTATGGCGTTGTTGTGGTTTATGATTTTAATATTTTCGTCTCGAGTTGCTACGGCTACAGGCCTAAAGTTCCCTCGTAGAAAACTGAATCTATGTATCATAAGATTAATAGTAAGGAATACATCATAGACTATCTACTACTAGTCTTCTTTTTTAGAACCATGCTGCAATCAGGGACGTTCTATCATGGTCCTTGTTTTCATGTGATTATTTATTTATTTATTTTTTTTGGGGGGGCGGGCTCCTGCAAGATTTAGAATGTATGCACGTTTAATGATGGTGACACCTTCCATAGACAGTGTTCACCCCATGGCTGTTATAATACAAAACGGTTTTAGAGTCTGTTATAGCAGACTATTCATGAAGCGGTTTAAAGGACGCTCCCATACACGCTGGTTTTGTATTATCAATTTAAAATACTTTAATGTAATAAATGTATTCTATAACTATACATAAGCACATAATATGACTCACTAAGAATGAATAAACCATATTCATCTTTTTTTTACAACTGTACGTGCTGACTAAAGTTATAGAGACAAGTATGTGTGAATCATTCTCTATATATACATGATTCATGGGTACAGGACACATTTTTTTTGGAGTACATTTGAGTACATCCTTACATAACATGGTCATTATCGCAATTCATTCAATACGAGCCATGGGAGGGAGGGTACACATACACCCTGCTATGTTACAATATAAAGTTGCATTCATGACCATGCATCATAAACAATATCGTACAGAATCTACGGATATATGCTAAAAGATTTAACTATTATCAATGCATCAAATTTTACGGACCAGCAACCCTATAGAGCCATCCCTCCCGATCTGTATCAATTATAGATAGGGTCTACGGTATTGCAGATGATATGCACCCATAAGTTATTGAAGCTACAGCCTATCTGCAATTTCTGCATGTAACTAAAATAGACTTAGGCTATCCATAATTGGGTAAAATGCACTCGAGCATGTTAAACAAAATTAGTACCAAAAAAATGATCAATCAGGCTCCCTGCATGTTGTAAAATACTATTTTAAAAGATCAACATAAACCGCATTTCGCTCACATCTTCTTGCATCCTTTAATTGAAAGCAGTTCGCTGAACCATCTCTCCAGTGGTATAATGTGGGAGCAGCCTTGTGTACACGGAGAATACGATTGCCAACCTCCCTGGATTATCCTGGGAGTATCCAGCAACTAATGACCAATAGACGCATTGGATAAGGAAAATCCAGGGAGAGTGCACTGCGATCTCCCTGGATAAACCAGGGAGAGTTTGTGGATGGGCTGTATAGGTATAGGTAGTAGCGTATGAAGGTGCTGGATGGAGGGGGTGGTAGGCTGGATGGAAGGGGTGCTAGGCTGGATGTAGTTAGTGTAAGTTTAAAGCCGGTCAACACTACTGAAATCCCTGCCCTTTCTCAGTGAATGGCGCACAGCGCCATCTCTCGGTGAAGTACCCATCAATGGGATTGTCGGGAAGCTTCCGTTACTTTCAATAGAAGCAGAAAAATCAGACAAACCAATCAAAAAAAGTTTGAGCAAAATCGGATAACTAACAAGAAAGTTATGAATTTTTGAAAAAGTATGTAAAACTATATGGAACAATGAGAATCACAACACAAATTGCCAATATGGTTATCAGTTTGTAACGTCATGTCCTCACTATTTATCAATTGCTTTGATATAGTTTAATCCCATTAATTTCCCTTTTTATCCCCCAAAACTTGATTTCCCCATGCCTTTGCCCAGTTTATATGATTTGTATCATATTGCGTGCATGACATTTCACAAAATCTTTGAAGAAATTTGAAGAATTGATATTATTTTCTTTATATTGTATATTCATAATTATTGATTTTTATATGAATAGTTTATTAAAATGCACATTTTTCATGATTTAACTGGAAAAAAATTATTCTATATTAGTGTATCAATAGATGCACATTATTGTCTAAGGCTCAATGGAGGCGGGGTGCTAGACTGGATGGAGGGGGTGCTAGGCTGGACGTAGTTAGTGCAAGTTATTATCGTGTAATACCCGGTACAAACATAGGTTCAAAGTCTCCATTAAAAAGAAATAGTAGATTACCTGTATTTGTCTTTAAAGATCTAATTGATCGATTTACCCATTAATTCGTCACGTTTCGTCCGACTGTAACATTAATTAATTGGGCGACTATGAGATTCGAAGTACTTGGTATTATACTTGAACCATAACGATTTATCATTAATTTGATTTGTTGTTTTATTTAATCAATTTTATTCATTTATTTATTTACTAATGTATTTATTTATATATTAATCTATGTATATATGAATTGATTAATTCATTTATTTATTGAAATATTTATTTATATTTATATTTATTGTGCTATAGCATCTAAATTAATGGTTGAGTCGATCAAGATCTTTAAAGAATTTGTTTAAAAATTGTTAATGGAGACTTTGAACCTATGTTTGTACCGGGTATTTACCCGAAATAACTTGCACTAACTACATCCAGCCTAGCACCCCCTTCACCCAGCCTGGCACCTCCTCCACCCAGCCTAGCACCCTCTCAATTGAGCCTTAGAAATGTACATTAACTTCATCTATCTCCTCGCATGATTTCATTTAAACTTGCAAAAACTACATCTAGCCTATAATTATAGCACCCCCTCCATAATTGAGCCTTAGAATTTAGAAATGTACATTAACTCCATATCTCCTAGCATGATTTCATTTAAACTTGCACTAACTACATCCAGCCTAGCACCCCCTCCACTGAGCCTTAGAAATGTACATTAACTCCATCTATCTCCTAGTTAGCACGATTTCATTTAAACCCGCTTTCGAGTCATTGGACTTAATCAGGATCTCCTCAGATTAAGAATTCATCCCCCTGGTTTTTGTTATAGATGCCATGAAATAGAGACAGTAAAACATTTTTTAGTATATTGCCCTAACTATATTATAGAAAAGGCTATGTAGAGAGAGAGAGGGGGAGGGGGATGGAGGGGGAGTGGCTAGCGACTCCCCCCCCCTCTCTCTCTCTACCTCCCCCATTGCATTTAATATTATTATTGTTATTATTATTTATTTGAATTGTTATATTATTATTGCTATTATCATTATTATTGTAATTATTATTACTAGTAATATTATTATTAACATCTTTATTAAAATTATCATTTTTATTATTGTTATCATTATTTGTATGAAATTATGAATATTAATATCAACCTATCATTATCGTTTTTGTTGTCGTCATCATTATCATCATTATTTCAGTTTTTACCCCAATAATAAATTTGTCTACTTATTTAAAATTGAATAATTAACATATTGTTTTCATTTTTTTAGCATCCTCATCTCCTCCAGTGGAATATGAAAACGGCGAGTCGTTCTACAATTTCAGCACTTGCTTGTTCCCAATACGGATCCCATCTGGTCTTCATCAAGTCGCAAGAGGAACAGGACTTCATCGCAGGAGGCAGTCGCGGATCCAGGATTTCTTAGGGGGGGGCCCAAATTTTAAATTATGCGAGCCAAATATTGGTACGTAATGGTGGCCAGCAGTGGCGTAATGAGCAAAAATGTTTTTTGGGGGGAAGGGGGCAGACAAAAAAATTCCACATCACCCCACCCTTACATGCACACCCCGCTGAACGTTTTGCCCCCTCCACCGATCCACAACTTGTTTGCGGGAAAATTGCAACTGATATTCCCCTTCTTTTCTTTTCTTCTTCCTATTTTTTCCTTCCCTTTATCTCCTCTTTTCCTTTTTTCTTTCCCTTTCCTTCCTTCTCTCTTATTTTTTTGATGGGGAGGTAACAGCCTTGGAGGCAAGGCCCTTTCGGCCCCCACCCGATCTCCTTCTTTCAGTCCTCCCCGGCCCCTTTCTTAATTTTCTTCTTCCTCTTCTTTCTTTCCCTTTCTCTCCTCTTTCCCTTTCCCTTCTTTTCCTTCTCTCTCTCTCTCTCTCTCTCTCTCTTTTTTTGCGGGGAGGGGGGTAAGGCCTCCCCCCTGGATCCGCGCCTGGCAGGGGGTGCCAGTGAGGACTACTGGTTCGGGATGACCGGCTCAAGTCTCAGTGAGGCAAGGTGGCTAGACGGATCAAGTCTTACACTATGATCGATATAGCAATTTTAAGCAGCTTTCGATCAATGAGATTCGCAGGTGTTTTCGAATTGAGTTACAGTCTCAATAATTATAAATACACACATATACAAACCAAAATGTCACTACCTCATGAATTTAAAAAGAAATTATAATAAAATTTAAAAAATTAAAAAAAAAAAAAAAACGCAAGGAGAAGTCAATATCCGTGAATATATTGTCATGTATTGTATTGTATTGTATTTATTAAACTTCATTGATGTACATCATTCAATAATCTGTTCATAAACATATAAATCATATAAATCAATTTAAATATGCAATATAACAAATCAATATTCTGTTTGTAAACATAATATATATCATATAAATAAATTTACAATGCCGCGTAGCAAATATTAAAACAGAAAAAAATTATATAGAGCAGAAAAACTCTTTTTTCTTATTGTAATAACATGACACATAATGCATAAAGTAAATAATATAATGTACCATAATACATCCGGAGATATAGATATATAAAACCTAATATACCAATATTCTAAATAAATTATAACTCATGCTATACAAAATAGGTAAATGAGGTACATGGAATGCAATTCATGTAAATTAGTTCAGTAACAGATAAACATGGAAATTAAAATTCGTGAACCTTCAGACAAAATAGTTTACACATCGTAGGGATCTGTCAAGTTCTGTAATCTGCAATATGAACACACCGTGAACTCTGTCATCGGATACTGGCACTCTTCTTCTATTTTCTCTACAATGCTATACGACTTGTCAACAGAGAGTTGTTCAAATTTTGCCACTTCTTCTCTTTCCCTTCTTGCCTGCGCAAACCATGCAATGTATGTGACGAGGCGAGGGCTAGGTCAGTCTTGTCCTATTCATTGGTGACAAAAAAATCATTTATGAACAAACCGTCTTGGAAAACATAGAATATTATTAGATTGAATATTAATATTTATAATCATTTCTGTTACTATAAATGAGTGAAAGTCTTATTCAAACTTGTTACTCTGCCTGCAAAATATGGCTGATAAGGAAAGCAATGCATTGGTACTTTGTGAAGAGAGGAACCGACCCTGATCAGAGGCTAACGAGACAGAAATTTTCGGTCTAGGCTAGAGCTCGCGATCGCGCTGGGCAAAATTGAATTGCGCGCCACCTTGTGACAAGAAATCGCAGAAGCCAACAGTTTTTTGCCACCGGAAATTTCTGACAGGAGTCAAGACTGAATATATTTCAATAAATCCAATTCCAGTACTCTTCACGTTCTCTATTTTCCGGGATCATAATTAGAGGAAAATGGGGGCCATCTTGGCTAAGTTCCGGGTGAGTTCATGGCCGGTGATAATTTATTTAGGGGCATAATTAATGGGCAGATAGAATTTAAAGACTTTACTTTGATCCCATACATATAAATATATGTTAGTGATTTTCTCTTAACAATGCTAAATCTGAATGGCGGACTGAAGTGAAGTGACAAATGACTCACACATAGCTGCATTACTATCCTGGCTGTGTATTAAAACCTGGGAACAATTACAGAATACCCTACAACGCTTTTACAGGCTTTCTATGCTACCGAGTTCTAGATCTAGTCTAGGGAGTAGGATAGTGCACCCGGTATTCGCCATTCGGTCATAAGTTTAGGGAAAATCGCTCATAATAATCATATTTTGAATTCGTACCTCCTTTAAGGCTTTATTTGGCAATCTACCCATCAAAAGAAAAGAAAATTAGTCCTCTAACAGGATTTAAAAGTCACTTAAAATATAGAATTATGCTAAGCAAAATATTACTGAGAGAAGAAGGAGCAGTTTTCTGCCCAGTATAGTAGTCGCGCTAGACGCGATTTTAGCGTGGTATCTCCATTGACAAGGAGCGAAGCATATTTGCGCACTATTTTCACACAATTGCGCCACAAAGCACTGAATGTCAATGCGTTGACCGAATACTGGACGAGCGCTATCGCATGGCAAGGGTAATGTATAAATACCTCTTGCATGGCGAAAAGTGCGTCATTTGCAAATTCGCTGCAATGGAGCGAACACGGAAGAGCTCCTCTTCACACACATACTAAATTCATTGCACCAGCACACGTAGTTGTTTCACAATAGGCTTCTACATATGGCTATGCATGTTAACGCATGTGCTAACAGAACCCGGAAGTGCATAAAGTTGTGCGACACTGGCCAATTTCGAGTTAATTTTGAGATCTTTCCAGGGCCCTACACCTGATTTAATTTTGAGAGTTAGGATAAGTTGTTCAACTGCCTGATTTGTGCAAGTTTCGTGGCTCATAAATTATTTTTGAGTTTGTTACAGCTGTTGAAACGGCTGTCTGACCGAATACTGAATATTGACCGAATACCGGGCGCGTTACCCTATATTAAATAAAGAGTCCAACGACCATCGACCAACAACAGTCTGACAAATATTAGACTATTTAGAGCACAGAACTGGAGCACATGCACAGTAACCAACGATCAATGACCATCGACCAAATAATACTATAGAATAGAGTATTGCATGAAAAAGTCCAACGACCATGGACCAACAGTCTGACAAATATTAGAATCCAACGACCAACGACCATCGACCAAATTTCATTGAATAAAAGAATCCAACGACCAACGACCATCGACCAAATTTCATTGAATAAAATAATCCAACGACCAACGACCATCGACCATCGACCAAATAGTAAGCACCATGAAACCAACGACCAACAACCATCGACCAAATATTTGTTGAAAAAGGCCAACGATCAACGACCATCGACGAAGAGGCTGACAGATATTAAATAAAGTAGCCAACGACCAACGACCATCGACCAATACTAGATATAAGCACAAAACTATTTTTCTTGTGTATTTTTAGAACGAGACATACTAGATCTGTATTATTTTCACTGATTAGGGTCTTTGACAGCAGACTAAGCAGTGTATAGAGCTTTAACGTTAGCGCACGCAATCGCAAGGCCAGGTACTGTAAAACTACGTACACAAACGTGTGTGGGACTATACACGGGCTAGACTTTTTGCGTTACTGAAATAGTGCTCAAAATTCAAGTAATTCATCTACTAAATGACCATAACAGGCAAGAAACAAGTCAAAGGTAAGGCTAAGAATCGGTGCTTATCAATATACCACAAATCTTGCATGAAATATTGTCAGGAAAGTCATCTAAATTTGTCACAAATTAGCGACGAACACACCAAATTCAGCGCTGCAATGACGCACAAAACAGCGTAAAATTCAACTTTTCATCCACCAAATGAATACGAACACTTGCATTATACAATCTTCAATACCTGTATCACCATTATCACAAACAATAAAATCACAATCTATATCTACGGCTAATATATGAAGACTAACAATATGGTAGGGTATTCTGCAATTACCTGTTTTTATTGATCTCAACATTTCAAACACCACTGTACAAAACTAAACTGATTTCACTCAAAATCGGTACTGTCTTTACGACTTTAGTGACAATTGATGACACCTAAATAGCAGTAAAATACAATTTTTTGTTTACAGCCGCATCGGCATGATTGTGTGCATTTGTGTGTTATAAGTGTATTGACTATGCACGTGTGAAATTGCTGCCTATTAGCACATGGTACAGCGCTAGAGGTCAATACGCATTAGCATTGACTCTATGCTTTGCTGGAGTGAAATAACTTAGACACGTATTGTCAGACAAAATCATAATATATGTGGTTTTGGTTGAGGGCGTAGGATCAATCATTGCACAACAGCACTTTCCCCTTGACATTGAAATTAACTTCGACTTTGTTAGAGATTCTAAATGCGATTGACCGCGCTTTGAATTGAATTCAGTTTGTCAGTTTGTTGAACTCGATCTTACATTTAATTATAGTTTTCAATTAAAGAGATGTCAGCCATGTCTTGTCAACTGAGGCCCAACTTTTGACAGTTGAATTTAACATGAAATTTGTACTTGATGACAGCACTAATTCAAAGCTCTACTGTTGTCTTCCTACCTCTACAAGTACAACAACATTGATTTTATATCAATTTGATACAAAAAGAAACCAATTCTATTTTGAATTTAAAAAACATAAAGCTCACTAGATTTGGCCTACTCAGATTTTAAATGTTTGAATTCATGAATATTAAATGATACATGATTTAAACCTTTTGTCTTTACACAGAAACGGCAGACCACTGTAGAGATATTGGAAGGGATTGAGAAAGACATCGATGGGCTACTTCGATCTAAACGACGTAATGTTGAACTGGAGAAGCACTATATGGGCAGCTTACTGCTCTACTCTGTCATTGGATACCTGATAATGGCACTCTTCTTCTATTTTCTCTACAATGCTACGACTTGGCTACAGAGAGTTGTTCAGATTTTGCCACTTCTTCTCTTTCCTGTCTTGTAAGTACACAAACCATACAGTGTATGTGGTGGGGGCTAGGTCAGTCTTGTCGTATTCATTGCTTGATTATTTATGGAAAAAAAATCTTTGAGAACATAGAATATTATATTGGATATTAATAATTTTAAATCATTTTGATTACTATAAATGATTAAAATTTCATGCATTCTTTTTACTCTTCCTGCAGAATATGGCTGATAAGGAAAGCATTACATTGGTACTTTGTGAAGAGGATCGCCAAAAACAGTAAGAATAAAAATGTGTGGGAAGAATCAATCATAATAATAGGTCCAAGCCTATTTGGGACTGTGTCGCAAATTCAGTGCTGCATTAGTGTAAAATGAACACCAAAATCGATGGAAGCAGGATTTGATTTACTTGCATGTGCTAGATTACCTGATTCAGGGCCTTTTCAAATAGTATTCTACCACAAATTTCCACATTGAAAAGTTGAAAGTTGGAATACATATTTTCCTCTCATATGTATATGTGATCTACCCTGCCCCAGGCCCCCAGTTCCTAATAATACAAATAAAATTTATTTTACAAATTCTATAGACCACTGCATACTATACGATGCGACTACAATCCGATTTTTGAATAATTTGCGATAGCATTTGATGGGAAAATGCAGACATGTAAAATCTTAATGATGAATGAGCTGGATAGTCATATGATAAGAAAATGTAAATGTCAGGGGATTTGATGCTTCCTTTAAAGAGGAAGAGCTACATCGGCTCAGAATCGTGACGTCAGAACAGTAGTGCCATTGTCCATGATTTGAAGCCCATTCAGCTTTTATTCTGACTGGAAAAGTTCAATGCACTAAAATCGAAATGTTGGTATTCCTATCATTATTTAGAAGCTAAATCAGAAAGGTGATGTTTGTTTGGATTCTTCTTTCTTATCTAGATCTTGCCCTTGAAGAATTGAGGAACAAGAAAAAGTCTGTTGTAAGTTGGTTGATTTTTGTTCTTTTTAAACTCAAATTTTGCAACTTCATTTGTGGAGTAAACAGCTCAGTAGTATTCATTTGAGTTGAATATACATGTCGATTCAAGGAAATAAAACGAAGTTCTACATACATGAATATGTACCGGTATGTGTGTTAATGTTTTCAATGTTTGTGATACTCTGTAAATTTTCAAGAAATAAACCATTCAAGAAATAACCCATTTACTTCATACATTATCAACAATCAGAGTCACATTTAGCCATTTTCTTTTGAAATAAAGTTCCATTCCCGACCTCGACTTAAACTTCAACTGCATGCACGTTGTTTCTATGTTCTTGCAGCTAGAGGATGTGAAGGAGAATGAGAGTTATAAGAAAGCCAAGGAGATCCTTGAGAAGTTTGATCCTAGTGCCACCTTGCCACCTCTGACCCCGGTTCACACACCAGCACTTGGGAGAGGGCAAACACCAACCCCAGGTCAGTATTCCCATCCATCAGTCTTCCCCAAATTACTCCTGTCACATTACAAAGCATGTTGTGTAATCTTACTAATTGTTTGCTGTTTTAATTTGATGAAGAGACAATTATTTCAATCAAACATCTGTGTTTATCTTAGATGAGTAGAACTTCATTAAATATGAAGTCAGCACAGATATCCATCTGTTGTTTTATAGCTATCAAAACCACAAAATACAATTTTATCCTAAGGATAATATATCATTCCATATTTTTCACTCATTGCCCGTTTCAAACCAAATGCATACAGGTAGCTGTTATGCGTACAGATACCTGGAAATCGCAAGTAGAGTGAGAAAAACTGCAGTTACTTTCAGAGTAGCTTTTATCAGTAACAACGTGTATGTCCCTAAGATAGATTAACTCTTGTCTGAATTTATCAAAGCTCCTCACAGAAAGTTGTTGCTGTATAACAAGTTTTATTAAAAAAAACAACAACTGAAGACCCTTCTTTTTCCACAGAGCTAGTTTTTTTGCATCCTTCCTATGTTTTTTACAATGTAAGTGCTATGATACTTCATAGCGTATAGTGCAGTATAAATGATCATTATTATTATTATTGTTATGATTATTATTATTATTATTATTATTATAATTATTATTATTATTAATGGCAATGAGCATCCTGTCTGGATCTTGCCAAGATATAACAGAATTCTGAAATCATATGTGCTGACTGCTGACATGAATCCTCATTTGTGTACAGACTACAAATGGAACATATTTTTATTATTTATTGATTTTAGTTGTATACAGCAGAAGGTAATACAATGCCAAACCATGGATCTAATCAATAGCAGACATTCAACCTAATTTTCCACCTAATGTTAGAATATTTTTTTCTTCTTGTCTGATTCAGACAATTGTGATTGTGAGTGGAATATATTTTCACAAAGCTATCATCAGTGTTGACTAAATCATTTTTTGTTTTGTTTTTGTTTTGTTCTAGCTCTGCGCCAGAGACCATTCAGTGCAAGGGGCAGAGGTCGTGGGAGAGGATCTCCAACCATGACCCCTCAGCGACCTCCAACTCGCCTAGGGAACCAACCAATGTTACAGTCACCTCAAGCTGCTATGATCAGTAAGTCATGCAAGGAAGAGGGAGAGAGAGAGAGAGAAAAAAAAAGGGGGGGGGGGTAAGTGTACATGTCAGATGCCATGTATAAATTCCAGTGAAAAGTAGTATGTCTCGTTGACAGTGTGATATGAAAAGACATTTGCCAATTCTTTTATTCTCTCTGACTTATAAAAAAATGATTTGTTTTTCTTTCTTTCTAAGGTCAACATGATGTTGAACACATTGTTGAACAATGAACACACTGGTCTAATCTTAAAGGTAAAGACCAGTTTTGGAAACGCCCCTCTCTCAAAAAAATGAAATGGAAGCTCTCATTACCAATCATGTGAAAGAATATGTTTTGACTAATACGTGATGATACAAATTTTGCCGGGAAAGTCGGGAAAAGGCCTACTAATTGATATATTTGGTAAATTATTATATCTATTGGGACCAAATAGATATCGCGCACGTGGTCGCGTAGTCCCATATACATCTTTCTGTGTACAGTGCTTGTAACTTTACCAAGACTGGGCCAAATTTCTTATCATTTTGATGATTCCAGAACCTTGCAGTACACACCAATACTTATATGCTAGATGATCAACCTTTTCTGCTCGATTCCACAACGTTTCTTTCACAATGCAATCGCATGACCAGAACTGGTCTTTCTCTTTAAAACTACTCTAGTGTGATGATATTCTACAGTGCGGGTTATGCACAGTAGCATGTTGTGTCTTAACTTTAACATAGAAGACCTTTTTTTCTTTTCCTCTGATGGGAGAGCACTGGGGCCAGTTTTCAGAAACTGTCACTATAAGTCTCAGTTCATGACATCCCATAGAAACATGTGTTTATTATACAACGCACGGTTCAATAGGATGTCCACGAAGTTAGACTTCGTGGACAGTTACGAAAAATAGCCCCCTGATGTTCAGGATGAGTACTGGGTAGGTCAATACACATAAAACCAAGAACATGCAATTCTATACACTGCAAAAAAAACCCCATCTTGTTCTTGTTGAATTCAGGGTCTCCAGGCACAGTCAGACCAATCCTATCGCAAGAACAGACAACCTTTGACAAGTTGGTCGGTTACCTGGTTGGGGATGGACCTAGCAGCAGGTATGCTCTGATCTGCAAGCATTGCTATTCACACAATGGTATGGCTCTACAAGAAGAATATGAATATCTTGGTAAGTCCAACTGTTATTCTTATATCAGTACATGTTGAATGCGAAAGCTAGATGCAACTCTGAATCAAACTTACCAATAGCCTTTGGATGTAAGTTTTGTTGTTGTTGTTGTTGTAGTTGGTGAAAAGAAAATGTTGATATGTTTATATTTTGAACAGGAAATACTTGTATCAGCCAAAGGCTGTTTCTTCAAGTCTATTCATATTTAAACTACGGTATGTAAAGCATGAAGCATTTACATTCATTCACACATACCATGATCAAATGTTAGTCCAAAGAATCAACACATGAAATCTACCAGTATAATATATAAATCAACAAATGCATCATTTTACATGGTGTTTTCTTTACCATTAATCTTTCAGGACCAGTGCACCTAAGCTTCCTAAAACACCTGTCTGTGACAATGTTTAGTAATAATGTGTTTGATATAATTTTACACACAGCCTTTAGGTGTGCCTACTGCAAGACCTTCAACCCATCTAAGAAAGTCAGACCCAATGCTCCCAAGCTTCCTGAAACACCTGCTGTTGCATTTGGAGCAAGACTGGGTAAGACATTGATTTCAGTCGTATAGCAGAACATAGATTTTTTTTCTCAATAGGGCATTTAATATTAGTTATGTCTAATGTCTTTATGCAATCATACATGTACCTTTTTTCCAGTCCCTGTCATTGTTTCATTTCCCCATAATTCTAGTGTGTTGAGCTAGCACTGTATCCATATATAGGCATGTCTGTATGTGCTTTTTATTTATCAAATACATACATGTAGGTGCAACCACATGTAGTTTGAGCTTCTACCAACCTTGAAATTTAGTAGGCAAGCTTTCGTCCACTCCTGTGGACTTTCTCAAGCCTAGTGATTTTGACATGATTTCTTGCTGTCTGCTGCCTTGAGATCACTGGAGCGAAGATAGGTGACCATGAATAGCCAGAGTCCCTATTCAGTGAAGGAGTAATCCTTTTTGTCCAAATGGATTCTTTCATTGCGATGTTGACAATAAGTTTGAAAATGAGCCAAGAATTCCTCATATGAGAATCAAAGAAAAGTAATTCTTAATTAGTATGCATGTTCTACTATTTTTTATTCCTCTGGAATTATGTCCATCAAATCTTTAGGTTTCTGAGGAATCGTTAAAGGATATGTATTTGTTATGTAAATACTGCACTCTTCTTCTACGACTGATTTTAACTATTAAAGTTGAGGCGATCTCATTTTGAAATTGGGCATGATTTTAAATATATTCCCCATTTCCTTGTGTTTTCAATAGATCCCGAGAGGAGAGGTTCTGGCTCCAATGTCAGTGGAAGTGAATTCAGTGGGTCGGACACGGAATCCACATCCAGCCACAAGAACGAAAATGAAGAACCCACTACAACAACGGAACCATCGGCAGAGGTACAGAGCACCAAGGAAACTCCTGTAGAGGAGACTATTGAGAAAGAAGAGGGAGACCACGTCGATGTTACTGAGAGTACAACAGAAATACCTGAAAGGAAGCTCCAGAAGTAGAACAACTCAGATAACACTTTCTCTTACCTACTTTATACAGCTAACAACTAAATTATTCATACCCTTACCAAGTTTTGTAATTTTTGAAGTATGTGAAAAAAATGATTTGTCCCAATTTATGTTTCTCGAGAATGTGACCTATAAAAGCTTACATCTAAAAGTAGTCAACAAAGGCCCTCGTTTAACCAGTCCACCTTTTCATTCTTGCGATACGAAAAACACAAAATACCATCAAATTTACAAGGGGTTATAATAATTTAGTTGTTAATTGTATGTATGTCTGTTCATTTGCTAGTTTATACCAACGTTACTTTCAGAATGCCTGTACATGTGCTCAGTGTATAGTATTATTTTCCTATTACATTCAGCCTTTTCATTTTACAAGTCACACAGTATAGTATTCAGTCGATCTTAAATCAAGGGGTGGGAATTAACAAGATACAGTGTGACCTGTCTATATAGACAACCCAAGTGAGACAAGAAAAGTGGTCTTTATAGGCAGGTGGTCTTTATGTATAGGTTCCTTTAGTACATGTTTCAATGAGAAACCATTTTCAAGGGAAACAAAAAATGCCATGTGGCTTTGTAGACAGGTGGTCTTTCTATACAGGTGGTCGCTAAAACAGGTTTGACTGTATATGATGATAATTATGTTAACATTTGCTATGATGTCATATAGGGAGACATTAAATGAAATTTACAAATTTTTGTATTGAATTCCTTGCAATCCTTTAACACCTTTGGTAGTTTGGCATATGATATATAATACATAATATAGAGCCATATACGAAAGGGCATCCATTCCATTTCATCTCATTTGTGATATGGATCACTAAGTGGTGTATATTCAAATAGTAGGCATGTGACAAATTGGAAGATGTGTCACAAATATGGCATTGTTTATTTGTTCATGAGTCTGGTTTCGGCACAGTTCAGTAAATGGGCTAGCTGCTGTTCATGATGCTATGGTAGTGGTTTATTGTACAGATGATGTTGGAAACTGGAGGGTTAATACCGGGCGTTTTTTAATTTAAAAAAAAAAGTTAAAATGAAAGGCGCGTGGGGATGAAAAAAGTAGCTGCGCCTATTAAACAGAGATCATATTTATACTCGGTATCTGTGTGTTATAAGATATAGAAATGCCAAGCGTATATAGATGTATAGAACACTGGTTTACTGCATCGTAAGTGAATGAGCTTAAAGGGAGGTAGTAGTCAGTTTCTGTGTGCAGTAGCCCGTAGGTCATAATTTGCTGACACCGGACTTGGTTGAAATACCATAAAGGGTGTACATGTCTGCACAGAGCAAACCCGTAGTCCCATCAAGAAATACCCCCCTAGTCTCTCGGAAAGGCTTCGGGCGAGGGAAATGTAAGATAATCACTTTTTCTTATGGGGCGATTGGTGGAAAATGCAGAGCATTACATAAGGCCTGTTGGTCATAAAACTGAAGGGTAATCCTGATGATTGACAGCACCTGTTATTGGGTAAACACCTGAATGGTGTTGAATTCCCCATGAGAGCCTACTACTATGCGTCTTTAAAAGGGTTAATTACTGGATTTTAATATGTTGACTATCATTTGTGTCAAACTAACAACTCATTTTTCTTCTTTGAGAAGGCTAATAAGAATCGATTTTCAAATTTCTTATAGATGACATGTATAGAAACTTTTTTTTTTTAAGTAACAGGAAAGAAAAGGTTTACCAACATTTTTTTTAAACCAGCTACAGGTGTGCTTCATATATTCCAAACAAGCATTATTATGATATGACATTGGGAGCATATTTCTGATTTTCTTCTTGATTTGTATCTTGAAAATTGTAATAGGAGTGCCTTTTGCCATGTTATGTGTTTTGGTAAGAAATACCATTAGGTTATGTCTGATCTTCAAGATGTTTTGATCACATGTACATGTATATATTTTTTTGTTTTTGTTTTGTTCAAATTCTGTTCAGATTGTCAAAACTTCTTGCGAGAGTGTAGTTTTATCCTGTGAACTATTTAAAGGCATGAAGGGATATGTCAATTTGAATATCAAAATTCATATAGTACAGTATTGATTTTCACAAGTATTGCCTAATCATTTTCTCTTCTTCTCTCTCTCTTTCTCCTAATTTTTTTTTAATTTCTGAAATAGTTAATTTAATCACTAGCATGAACATAATTCACCCCTATGTAAATGAATTACAACACACCAAAAGGTAATTGTTATTATTATTTTTGTAATTATCACTTTCATAGTCAGACTATGATATTGCCCAGATGTCAAGTACACTTGCCTGAATATATTATGTATGTGCTTGGAAATTGGTAAGTATTATGTGCTTTGTAGAATTGCCTTAGCAAGGAAATAATGTATTATGGATGCCCCCTTCTGCTAGACACACACACTTTGTTACTTGTGATTTTAGTTTACATGCCTAGTTACAAGTGAATAAATGACACATGTACATTTACTGTCATAGCTGAGTGGTAATTGGTTGGATCTTTTGACCGAAGATGCAAACATCATGGGTACGAGTGCCCGACATGAATATCCTTTGGCATGGTATAAAGTTAAATCTGGTACTCCATGACTGGATTTGCTATATGGTAGGAATACTCCCTACTGAATGTGGTACATGCATGTTTGGATGAATCTGATGACTTAGTAATTATACATCCCTAAAGCGCTCAAAGACGTTTAAGCACTGTAGAAATCCAGGTTATTATTATTATCATTATTCTCAGTAAGATTTAGATGACAAAATGTATTCCTTTAGTTTTATTTTTCTGACAGTGCTTCATTTGAACTTAATCATCATATGTCTTTGTGAAAAGTTTTCATTAATGCCAAAATGTCTTGATGCAGATTAAGCAACATACATGCAGTTCACAGTACTTTAGTGGGAAGTAGATTGATGGAATTCAAATAACTTCAAATATATATTTTGTAAATGTTTTGTTTTCCTTGTCCTTTTTGGTATTTGTTTCATAAATACATTCACATTTCAAAGGTAGTAGTTTTGTTCCACTTGAAAGTTTCTTTTTTTTAATAAAGTAGTAGTTATTTTAACTTATGATAACAGCATGAAACAGGAAAGATAGTCAATGAAATGTTTATTTTAGGTTTTGATGAAAAGCTCTGAATAGCATTGGGATTTCTACTATTGGATTGAGGACTTCAAAGAAAAGATAATCTAATCATGACTAATTCCCAAAACAATATTTGTGCTATTGCTGAATTTGCCACCAAGAATTGCCATATGTTCTTGCGATTAGATTTTATTAAAGGGGCAGTAAATCTGTGATGAATTATGTCTTCTCTCCATTGCAATATGTATTTATGTAACTGATGTTTCCTGTTTGTTTATTTAGTTTGACCAAATCAATTGTTCATGTTCTTTTCCTGAATTGTGCTGAGAATGAAATTGCAACTTACAATTTTTCCAGGATTTCGTAATGAAGAAAAACATTTTATGTTTAGACAGCTAATATTCATCGTGCATGTATGTTAAATTTTATGAAAAAGGCTTAATATGTTCCTCTGAACTATAAACTGTAATGTCATTAAACAATCTTATTTGGTAATGTGTATCCCCAATGCTCGCTTCCATACCAAAAATAACAAATGAACAATCACGGCGACTTCAAAAGTTTGCTCAGTGTTCAGCAGTTCTCAAGACATGCAAAATTTGCATAATGATGAATTCACAACAAACTTCAATAATCAGAACAGAATATTTCTTTTGTGTCTCTTCTGATAGATGTTGAAATGGAATGTTTGTAATTTGAACTGTAACACATCGATGCTGAATGCGCCTGTATATAAACATGTTGAAATGTACAAAGGAAAATTATTGTTTATGAGGTGTATGTAACTAATCAAATTATGGAAAGTTTATAATGTAGTTATTCATGACTCAAATGTTGAAAAGTTTTTTCATCTGAATGGTAAATGTTTTTTGTGCACTTTTGTCTCGTCATGTGGGGAAAGTTTTTTATGAGGTTTCTTTTGCTCATTAAAATAATAGATTGAGAATATGATAAATTGTCTCCCTAGTTTGCTTCATTTTGAAGTTTCAATAATATTCCCTCCAATCTTAGAGATTTAAGAACTCAGTATGTCTCTTTAATACATGCTGATGTATTTTTGTAGTATCAGTAGTATAGTATATCACTCTTTTCACACTTGTTTTGCTTAACCCCGTACTTTGCTTAGCCCCGTACTATCCTTAACCCCGTACTAACTTGTTTGGCTTTTCTCACTGCAATTCGTTAGCCCCGTACTAGCCATAGCGTGAATATTCATTAATTCGCTCCACTTCGTAGTCCCGGACTAATTTTCGTTTCTGTTCTCATTCATTTTGCTTGACACCGCAATTGCGGAGTTAGCACCACAATTGCAGGGTTAGCCCTGCTATTTTGCAGGGCCAGCTAACCCCGTACTATAGGTTGGGCTAGCCCACTTTGGTAAAAACGTGTCTGAACGGAAAGTGGAATAAGCTTAACCCCGGACTATAGGTGGGGCTAAGACCCCCCTTTAACCCCATCTATAGTCCGGGGTTAAGCAAATTTTTGCCAGTGTGAAAAGAAAGTGGAATAAGCTTAACCCCGGACTATAGGTGGGGCTAAACCCCCCCCCCTTTAACCCCACCTATAGTACAGGGTTAAGCAACATTTTGCCAGTGTGAAAAGAAAGTGGAATAAGCTTAACCCCGGATTATAGGTGGGGCTAAGACCCCCCTTTAGCCCCACCTATAGTATGGGGTTAAGCAAAATTTTGCCAGTGTGAAAACAGTATATAAGTACTTTCATTATCTTGAATGAAAAACTTTCTTCAATGTATTTATTACTGATAATACAATGGCTCTCCATACAAAACTGATTTCTTATCTAATATTGTATTTAGTAATATGAAATAACATGAAAAAGTAAAAATGATAATTAAAAATATATTTTGAATTTGAACTTTTCATAATTACACCATCAAACTCTAGATCTGTATGTGTAGTTAATTAGATGAAGGGGATATCAGGGATCTCCCTGGAGATATGTAATCATACATGTAATCTTATATCACCAGTCATATAGTTACTACATACATTTATGAAAATGAGACACTCAAGGGGGCACATGGGAGAGGGCTAGCCAAGGGGAGAGGGAGAGGGAAGAGAGAGAGAGAGAGAAAGGGAGAGAGAGAGAGAAGGGTGAGGGGAGAGAATTAAGAGAGAGGGGGTGGGTGGCCATGGAGCAGTTGGGAGTAGAAAAGGGGCGTGGCACACTCTTTGCTCGTACGATCTTGATCATAATCCTAAACCCTAAATGTAACCCGAACCCGAACCCAATTCATTATTAATAGCATGAATAATGATGGGGTGGTCGTATATTCGTTGCAAAGGCCTAATCCGTCAGCGACTTTGCGTTTTACACCCTGGCCTGGACATTTTCCCGGTAAATAGCAATGAAACTGCTTGAATGAGTCTAGTCTACGCTCCTCGATCGGGCGCGCCAGTTCCAAATCGAATCGTACATGCACAGACGTACGTCGATGCAGCATTTATACACACCGTACGCAGCTGCAATACTGAAGATTAAGGGAGAAGATATAGGATTTCAAGTTCAGAACAACAAGTTAAGAAGCTTGCTGCACGATGGAATTCATCGAGGTCTTAGAAACAAATATGAATTCAAGAAGTGAGAAAGAGAGGGGGTCTTAGAAACAAATATCATGAATTGAGAGCTAGAGAGAGAGAGGTCTTAGAAACAAATATCAAGAAATGAGAAGAGAGAGAGGGGGTCTTAGAAACAAATATGAAGAGAGAGAGAGGCCTTAGAAACAAATATGAAGAGGGGTTAATGAGAGAGAAAGAAAGAGGGGTCTGAGAAATACATACGAGAGAGAGAGTGGGTCGAGAGAGAGAGGTCTTGGAAAACAAATATGAATAGAGATGGGGGGGGGGGCGAAATGGGTCTTAGAAAACAAATATGAAGAGAGATGAGGGGAGGTCTTAGAAAACAAATATGAAGGGAGAGGGGTCAAGAGAATTAGAGAAATTAGGTCTTAGAAACAAATGACATGAATTTAAAAAATGAAAGACGTGATCCCACAATAATAGAAAATGGTACGAGTGCAATATTTAACCCGTTGACTACTAATTTCTCTAGTCCCCATAGGCTTAATACAGGGAACACCCGGTTCCAGTAGGCAATGGGTTAAATCACAGTTTATGTATTACATTACCATTACACATATTATGTCGAGTGTAGTCTGTGTATGTGTCGATATGTGTACACGTGTGTTAGGGGTCCGAATCAGCAAATGGTTTGAAAGTAGGCTACACGTCAAAAATTGAAACCCTGAAGAAGGCGGAATTAAACCACAAAAACCATAATATTATTTGGTTTCTCTCTTTCCTTACTTTGATTAATTCCTTCTCTAATTTCTCTCTTTCTTTCAAGTTAGTTTTTGTTTTCTCTCTCTGCTTATGACATTCTTTGTTTCCTCTCTGTTCTTTAATTATTTATTGTTTTTCTCTATTTCCTTCTGTTGTTATTCGTTGTTTTCTCTCACTCGTACGTCTCGATACAAAAGTACATGTACCGCGTACCGCGACACTGGACATATAGGACGTACGTTGAGCATTGCAGAAGAGCTACGTGCGCGCGCAATATCTTGTCATGGATAGACTTTTCCCAGTCGGTTCCTTGAAATTTATTGGGAAAAGGTCCAGGCCAGGGTGTAAAACGCAAAGTCGCAATCCGTCAACCTTCACTCCCGCGGGCCTTCACTCGCTATCCTACGATTAAAAAATGACCCGTGGCTCGGCTAAAGACTAGGATTGATTACGCAACCGTTTGTCACTTTGTGTTTACTTAATAATTATTACTACTATAATAAGAGGCGTTCCCACAGTAAAACAGACCGTATTAAGCATGATTTCCTCCAATAGAAAAGACGAGTTTCCTCAGCTAAAGAGTAAGTAATAGCTGCCTTGATAACGTTTGTATTTTATCATGGAATGTGCTGAAATTTAATAGATGTTTTTGTGATCCTCTAGAGAGACCAGTCCCATTCGTTGAAACTCATGTGGTGCAAAATTTGCCCATGTCATATATTTTGCAAATCAGTTCAATCTATGAGTATGAGTGAGCTATGGCACAGTGTTATACATGTATATGAATGGCAGTAACATAATATTCATACGCTTCAGCATTTCTTTGGAATCTCACGATCATATATGATTATATGTATATCCATTATTAAAAAGGATGCTATATTCTCTTTGTGCAAACATTAGAAGATGAATTTGATAAAATAAATATTAAATAGAAATTAGAATTATAAATCACACATATAGCTGCATTACTATCCTGGCTGCACGTATAACTATTGCCATTGAGCCATTTACAATGAGTTTACGCACTCTGATTGGCCAATACGCTCCAGCTGTTTCGAATTTAAGTGAGAGAGGGCCTACTTAACTTAAGCGCAACTTAAGTTCAATGGCAAAGTCAATACGAAATATTACGTCATGCCACAGAGATTTTGACATGACGTGCTTTAAACAGGTGACGAATTTCACACATAGGTGACACACACTCAGCATTAACTCCGGGAAGCTCCAACACCGGCGCCGCAGGCGTCGGAGCTTCGGTAACACTGTAGTGGGGGCTTCTAAAACAGCGATGGGGCAACATTACTGTTAAATCTGCAATAGTAGTACTTACAATTTTACATCATAGGGTGCACGAATCCTCAGGGCATAACAATGATCACTTGAATTCATAATTTGAAGAAATCTTCGATGGGAAAAAAGGGTTATTCAAAGCCCTACACAAGCGATTCTTCCATGTCGCAACGTCGATTCAAAATGGCGAAGAGACAGTACGCATGCAGAGCCGCAGAAAGTATGAATATTCATGCTATCGGCGCCGATCGCTCGAAATCGCTGAATATGCACGACTCGAACAAACAGAGCGGTGAATGTAAACCCAGGTCCTCGGCCCTTCTCAACCTCGTGCATATTCAGCGATTTCGGCGATCGGCGCCGATAGCATGAATATTCATACTTTCTGCGGCTCTGCCGCGCATGCGTACTGTCTCTTCGCCATTTTGAATCGACGTTGCGACATGGAAGAATCGTTTGTGTAGGGCTTTGAATAACCCTTTTTTCCCATCGAAGATTTCTTCAAATTATGAATTCAAGTGATCATTGTTATGCCCTGAGGATTCGTGCACCCTATGATGTAAAATTGTAAGTACTACTATTGCAGATTTAACAGTAATGTTGCCCCATCGGCTGTTTTAGAAGCCCCCACTACAGTGTTACCGAAGCTCCGACGCCTGCGGCGCCGGTGTTGGAGCTTCCCGGAGTTAACTCAGCATAGGTACAAACATAAAATGGAAAAATCAACGAACATTTCAGTACAACTTGCAAGTTTGTACCTTAAATATGACGAAAATGAGAATTTTTCATACTTAAGACTTACTTAAGTAAGTCTTAAACTTAAGTGAAATACTTAACTTTTCAAGGACGCTGAAAAAATTGTAACAAATAGAAGATTTGACTGGAATATCATAATTTTGGTATCGGTGAAAACGGAAAATCGCAAGCTAGCTCCTCGCATTAATGTCTTATAACATAGAGCCTATGGGAGCCAGCAATAGCCAATCTAAAGGGCCCATGCTAGGTGCCAAATTACGAAAATGAGGCTGAGATCGGATGAACGTTCTGCGCATGCGCTAAATGTAAGCTAAAGTTCTACGTGGGCTGTGTATTAAAACCTGCTCTATTGATTCTCAACATTTCAAACGCCACTGTACAAAACTCGACTGATTTCACTCAAAATTGGTACTTTGCTGACAATTCATCGTATTCATTGTGTGCATTTGTGTGTTATGTGTGTATTGACTAGAGGTCAATACGCATTAGCATCGACTCTCTATGCTTTGCTGGAGTGTTATAAATATAATACTCAAAATGTCAATTTTCAGATCGTCTCTTAATTAGCTTAGACTGTAGAAGTCTAGACTAGTTCAGAAATAGAACTTAAAAGTATTTAATTATAACTGTTGTGTATAGCCTATAGGATACGAGTTTGCCTTGTTATACACTTATTGGTGGTTACTGGCACAAATACCGCACAATGAAAATGAGGAAGATTTCCTGATTAAATTATATCCACTATCAGTATCACCTGAGACAGTGGAAATATGACTATTGTATTGCAAACTCAAATATGTTCTAAATAGTCACTTATTTCATCCCCTCCCTCATTATGCCCCACAGATGCGGTGTATCTAGATCACACGGGAGCAACTCTTCCATGTTCCAGTCAACTAGATGGCTTCAGCAGAGACATGAGAGAGAATCTGTATGGTAACCCACACAGTCACTCATCTAGCAGCAGTCTGTGTACTGAAACCATCGACCAAACCAGGTTCAGGTAAGTTGCATAAAGCGGGGTAAAAGGTCACCTTCTAAAGTTGAATGTATATAAAAACCGCTAGCTTGCTTTACTACAAATGTACATTTTCAATGCCTGCCATGTTTGAAAATTTGAACTAAATGTTGAAGATTTTGTCTATTTTCGCCATGTCAGAGTTCCTGCTGAACTTTCCAGAAGCAAATGTGCAAACAGTTAACAGTTGTAGTTTAACACTCATGAAAATTATTTTTGAAAGACTGTTAGATTTTAATTTTGCCATATTCAAATAATTATTGTAAGCGCTATCAGTATAATGTACTTATTCATAAAGTTGTGTGTGTTGGTCATACACGAGCATGCCGATGCTGCTATTATATATGTCACAAATGAAGGTAGGGTATTGCCATTGTCTGCCTGGGTAAGTTAGCATAATTGGCAACATTGATTCATTATTTTTGTACATTCGTGTTAATTGAATTCATATCTTTACTGCTTCACACTATTTCTCATAATCTTTGCAGGATATTGAAGCACTTCAACACCACGCCGGAGAAACACACTGTTATATTTACATCAGGATGCACTGGGGCCCTAAAGCTACTTGCCAATCATTTGACTGGTCTGGCCTGAAATCATGCCACCGAACGGTAGAATCATCAACTGTAAGCCATGACGGGAACGAGGTTGGCGAAAAGAAGAGAGGGATGTTCTGCTATCTGCAGGATAACCATACATCTGTGGTTGGAATGAGAGAGATTGCACATGCTAAAGGTGCTGATAGCCTGTGTTTAACTAAAGATACCGTGGAAAAACTATGCACCGTTTCCATCTCTAGTGTCAACAAGATTAGCTCTCAAAATGAGACCAACGTGACAGAAGATGATACAGAATGCAATGTGCTTCCTAACGGGCTGTTCGCTTATCCAGCACAGAGTAATTTCTGTGGACACAAGTACCCAATGCGATGGGTGAAGAAAGTTCAGGATGGCATCCTCCATCACCAAACCGGTCGTCGTGGTAACTGGTATGTGGTGTTGGATGCTGCAGCCCTTGTAAGTACATCTCCTCTAGATGTGAGTACATGTGATGCAGACTTTGTGACAATCTCCTTCTACAAGATGTTTGGATTCCCGACCGGTCTTGGAGCTTTGATCGTACGCAATGATTCTGCCCGTGTGTTAGTGAAGGAGTATTTTGGAGGTGGTACTGTGATGGCATATTTAGCCAAGGAGAGGTTCAACAAACCAAGAACAGAATTGGCAGAGAGGTAGGTTTTCTGAGAATCAGCTTCAGGTTAGAAGCAACCATTTGCAAAGAAAAAGTAACCTCAGATAACTCTAAGATAACTGTAGGAATGACAGATTGCATACAGTGCAATTTTTGTTAATACTTCTTTTTATTCTTCAGAGAATAGCTTATGCAACTCATATGTATGGCATATAAAAATAGTTACTGCCCACAGATCATTGTCTAAACAGGGCTCCAGGCTTACTGTTTGAAGGTGATCACAACATTCCATTATAGCCAGTTTAATGACCAGAAAGATCTAGTAGAAAAATTCTTGCCCTGAATATGACAGTATCACAATTATTCTTCTTTCAGGCTTGAAGATGGCACTTTACCCTTTCTAGATATAGTCAGCCTGCGACATGGGTTTGATGCACTAGAGAGACTTGGAGGTAAGAATTATTAGCTTTGTTATTGATGGATTCTCTACTATAAAAAAAAAGGAAATTCCATTTTAAATGAAATTAGACTGATCTCTTCAAATGCAGATAGAGCTTTGTATCCAATGTAAAGGGCACTATGGAAATTTCAACTATTATTATTATCATTCTCCACTTGATCCAGCTCAAACATTATACTCCTTCACTAAAAATCCCCCAAGAACTTTCCTATATTAGATTTTGCAATATGATGTGAATGGATCTATATTGCATATTTGCTAACGTGTTTCTTTAGCTGAAATTCACCTTGTTCAACTCTGACCCGCCCATATATCTCTTTACTACATGCACTCATGATTTTTTTTTTGTCTTAAAATGCAGATGGTATGAAGTCGATTTCACAACACACATTCCTCCTGGCCAAGTATGTTTATAATCAGCTATCTAGTTGGAAGCATTACAGTGGACAACCAGTTTGTGAGATGTATAACCACGGTGGTTTTGACAGCCCAGATAATCAAGGTCCCATTGTCAACTTCAACTTGCTTCGGTCCAATGGAGAGCATGCTGGATATGCAGAGGTGATTTCAAATCCTTTGAATTAAGATTTTATAGCAGGTTTTTTGTATAAAATATGACTTGGAACTCTGATTGATTTCATAGAAGTAACAGAGTTCCACAATGTATGATTCGTCGAAAACGCAGTCATTCCATTACACAATTTTGATGGCCAAGTTCGTCTCAAGGGTTACATCCAAAAGTTTAAAAAAATGATTTATTATTTTTATTTATATTTTTTTATTAATTTTTTAATTAATTTATTTATTTTTTCTTCTTCTTTTTCTTCAACTTCCGTGACCTGTAACAATACTAATATCTTATTATATGTTTACCTTGAATCCATGATGAAAGAACATATTAGATTGTAAGAAATAGTTGTTTGTTATAAATAATGTATTGGTTCAAAACTGATGATTCTCATTTCATACACATTTTTGCAATTTGTAAAAGAATGTGTGTACAATATTCCATAAATGCTTTTCTTTCTTCCAATTTTTAGTTTGAGAAATTAGCATCTCTACATGACATCCACCTAAGGACTGGTTGTTTCTGTAATACTGGAGCTTGTCAATACTACCTCAACATCTCCGATCAAGACATCAAGGATAATCTAGATGTAAGCTAATTGATCTCAAATGTTTTAATCTGGTGATATGCAATGAGATATTATGTATTTTATAGTTTCTGTATTTTTCTGAAAGGTTTTATTAATAAAGAGTATTCCATGACACCTACAAACTTTGGTGCAAGTCAATCCTGTTTCTATCATAAGTTTAAGCAGATTTATAAACATTACTAAAAGAAAGGAGACAACCTGACAATGGATTTGCCTTTATATTGTTTTGTGAAGGTGACCTAATCATTTATGCTTACTTTGTTACGACCAATATTTCCATGAAAATATCCTGTTAATGTATACCCTCTATACCCTCAGTCTGGAAGTTTCTTCACAAAATTTGTACAGCAAACTGATTTTAACTTGACTCTGTGATTTTATTTTTTCAGGCCGGACATGTTTGTGGAGATGACATGGATCTGATTAACGGCAGGCCGACTGGATCTGTTCGAATCTCCTTTGGATACATGTCTAACCAAGAAGATGCTGACAGGTTTCTAAAGTTTGTCAAGAACTACTTTGTTGAAAGAGAACACTCCAAGACAGTGCATTCTGTAGAATCAACTGATTTGGTGTCAACAGAAGATACAGGAAGAATAGAAAGATTGAAGCTGTCAGCAAAGTCATCATCATCAATATCATCATCATCATCATCATCATCATCATCATCATCATCATCATCAACATCATCATCATCATCATCATCATCATCACCACCACCTCCACCACCACCATCAACATCATCACCACCATTATCATCATCATCATCATCATCATCATCATCATCATCATCATCAAAGACAAATCTCCAAGGACAAAGGACCACCAATGAACATTCCATCACCAATGCTCCAAGACTCTCAGGGATATATCTTTATCCAGTCAAATCATGTGGTGCTATGGAGGTAAGGGCATGGCATTTTGGGGGCTTGTTTTTATTTGAGGAGTAGTATCATAAAACTGTTTGTAAACATACATGTATAATTACAATCTTTTAACTTGTATTATATTTCATTGCTTTGGTATTTATTCCAATCATCAAAAAAGAAGTATAAAATACAGAACTTGTCTTAAAGGGATTGGGTATCTTTGTCTCAGATTCTAAACAAAATCCTGGATTTAGCTCATGCTGCAATCATAATTATAAACCCTGAGGTCAGTCAGGAATCCCATGACGTTTTATACAAGCCGATTGCCCATCTGATTATCAAGATATTTATGATTGGAATTCAAAAGGTCAAAAACCGTTTTCTTAACAGTTTTAATAACACTACAGTCTATTGGGGAAAATGAGTACCGGTATGGTAATTTTTTTTAGGGCTTCAATATTTACACCATATCACAGACACGTAGGGCCATGCATCTCAGATATAGCGTTGTTAAACAATGCCTTTAACAGATTTCTAACATTGTATGTACATATCCATCTGTAAAATTAAGTTGTTTTGTAATTTATTTTTTCCTTAGTTATTCAAATATTCATCTTTAGTTTCACCATTTATCAAAATTTTTGCAAGTGACAAGATTTAAGAAAATCATCATTTTAGGCCGGTATACATTCCAATAACATGCTGAAGCTTGGCATGATTAATTTGATATGATACGATCACAAAATAATCAGCAGCTCTCAAAAGGCAACCATATAATCATGTTAATTGCAAAGAATATTAAAAAATGATAAATGGAATTGTTGAATTTTGTATTTGTTTTACAAGGTTTCTGAATGGGAGTTGAGTGAAGCAGGTCTCAAGTATGATAGGCGATGGATGATTGTCAACGATGGTGGTGTGTACATGTCTCAGAAACGCATCCCTCATCTATGCCTCATAAAGCCGTCCATAGACCTAGCCAACAAACATCTCATTTTAGCATGTAAAGGTAATGCATAAGTAGAAGATTTCAAATATTTGTCTTCACAAGCTGCTTTAAAGTAATGTCAAGTATTATGTGACTGTGATTTGAAATTGATTTTCAAATAGTAAGTGAAGGCTCTGTGATCAGTAACGTCTAAAAACATCTATATATATATATATATATATATATATATATATATATATATATATATATATATATATATAAACTAGAGATACCATAATAAAAGATGTAAAATCTTATTTATAAAATGACACTTTAAGGTGATATAAGTAGCATCGATATATGTAATCTACCAAATTATGGTTTATTTAGAGAAATATTTGTCACAGATTGTATCCAAACAATTTAAATAGCGTTAGTTGACTTTAATATAGACAACAGATATCTTTCTATGCAAATTCTAATGATTTTGTAAAAACACTTCTCTCCCATACTTTTTCATAGTCGATAAAAGTCGAGATAAAGAGAGCTGTTTTATTTGCGTCTGGAAACAACAATGACCCTTTGATTGCTTTTGACGACCATGTATGGTATTATTTAAACATATTTGTGGCTTACACTCAGTAAATAAGATCAATCTGTAATTGAAAAACAAGTCAGAAAAAATCTAGGAACCACCGTGACTTGAACCTGCCATCTACTTGATCAATCGGTCTTATTTACTGGGTGTATAAAGCCACAAATATGTTTAAATAATTGAAATTTCTCCCAGGAAGCATTACATTTATAAAATGTATGGTATCATGTCATATAAATCATCACTGAAACTTTTTCCTTTCATTTCTACTTTGTGCAGATAAGCAACCTTTCATATTGCCTCTGGATATCCCCAGGTCTTACATCAATGAAACATCCTTAAGTCAAGGCAAGGTGTGTGGTGATAGGTAAGAGTGAATGTGAACAGGGGATGTGTGTTCAGACTCGGGTGTGATTGGAAATCGTGTATTCATACAATTGACCCTACCGCAAATATGATGTTCAACAGTAGATGGCGACCTTCCTCTCACACTGCGCAGGTCAGCACATACGATACTGGGGAAGATGATAGTACAAAGTTTCTTCCAGCTTCCATATGAAGTTGATAGCAGTGTCAAATAATTCCTTATTTTACTAAACTATTGCACAGGTTTCATGAACTCCCTCCAATGATTTGATGAGATCTATGTAGGCACCATTATAATCTGTTACTTATAGTAAATTGGTTCCAACACTATGATTTTTATCTGACTTTCCAGTTCTCGACCCATATTGTATTTGAATGGGAACCAGAATTGCCTTTGCCAAATATACCCATGGCAGGTGCTGCCCTCTTTGGCCAAATACTGTTGTTGCGGTAGCGAGAATTGCTTGATGTACCTCAAGTGTCAAACTCATTTTTGTACAAAGTCTACATGACCACATATACTTAATTATCAGCACACTTTCATCATATTAGGAATTCCTTCTGTTTATATTGAAAGCCACGGAAGTATTGAAAAAGTGAGCAGAAACACTCATGTTGGATATTGAGATTGACAAATTTAGGAATTCCAACTCTTTCTATGTACCATTTAAGCCACCTCATTTTCCATGACTCTCACTTAAATGATGAAAATGGTCATCTTCATTAAATAACAACCTGGTGTTGTTACACAGGAAAAAAATATTCCCAATGTATATTTACTTTAAGTTTTTGTATTTTGCTCTTTATGAATTATTCCTTGTACTGTGTCCTTGGATTCTAGCATTGGTCCTGTGAATGTTTATTTCTGTTCCTGTCCTAACAGAGTGAATACAATCGATTGTGGAGATGAGGTTGCAGCATGGCTGACAGAGGTCATAGGTCAGCATTGTCGTCTGCAGCAGCAGGATCCAGGTTACCACAGAGCAAGTAAACTCAACAGAAATACAGGTAAGTGTAGCCGAGTCTTTAATCTGACGCGACTATTCTTCTTGAAAAACGAACATGAAGTTGTTCAAGATGAACTTTGTTTAAATCAAAGAGGATGAATATATTTTCACTTCTTTAGATATAAAAAGATTTGTATGAGGAACCAGAAGAAGAAGCTAGAATATGAGATAGAGGATACATGGAGGTGAGGGAATGGGTATGTGCATTGAATTTATACATCAACGTATTCATGACTACCAATATTTGATTGATTTTTTTAATGTGTCATCCAGATTGAGGTTCAGTTCAGCTTCACCCAGGAGCGGTACTGATCACAATTAATTTCACTTGTTAAAGCATTGAAAACGTATTTATTTAACTGATTTTCCCACTTTTATACCATGTAAAGCGCTCTGAAACCAATTGTGTGAGAGCGCTGTATAAATGAACATATCATTATTATTATTAACAAAGTGAGTTCACAGTAAAGTAACCTTCAACAGTCATAAGACCCAGATTGGCAATGAAACCACTAGTTTTAGAGTGTTTAGTGAATGTCTCAAATTGTCTCATTTTGTACACAGCCAAGAGAGCATCAAACTGCTCCCTCTCCCTCGCCAACCAATCCCAGTACCTCTTAGTCACCGCATCTTCCTCAGCCTCCCTCCTATCAGCGGTCAAACAGTCCTCGCATCAAGAGAGTAATCAGCTGTCCATAGACGACATGATATCACGATTCAGGTCTAACCTTGTCGTAGAGGGATGCGGTGCTTTCGATGAGGAATCTTGGAGCAAGATAGCCATCGGAAGTCAGGATTTTGAGGTAGGAAGATATTAGTACATCACTCTTTATTACTGTATAGGGGTACTGTGAGTTCCACCATATCATCCTGGTTGCAATTACCCCAATTTCAGGACAGTTTGTGTTTGCCATTTCAGAATCTTCATTCAAGTTGTTTTAAAGAAAACTGAAATGTGTTTCACCTTGCAAATACATGATCATGTCTCTGTTACTTGTATGCAGGGCTCATTGGAATTGCATGTTTAAATATTTTTTTTCCAATTATGTTTTTTGATAGCAGACCAACCTCTTGTAGTTCTTACAGATAGCTTCCAAATTTCTGCTTGATTATCTAGGTCAAAGGTTGCTGTAACCGTTGTCAAATGATCTGTATCAACCAAGATACAGCTGAGAAGGGTACCGAGCCTCTGTATACGCTATCAACTGTCAGGAGCAAAAAGGTGAGGTTTGATCTATATTTTCTGTCCAACTGATATTATGGACCTGTGTATGGTTGAATTTTTTATATTGTCAGTCAGACCACCAATATCCTAGAAGTGATTTGGGTGGTTGTTAGGTCCTATGTGTTTGGCTTTGTGTGACAGGACATTCAAAGAACCCTTCTTTCATCAAGTTAATTTACATTTATTGTAACTTAAAACTAATAAGTTCATGAAATGAAAATGCTTCATGTAATTGAAAATCCCCACTCCCCTTGAAATATTATGTTGTGTATTTTACTTGATTTGTGCCATTTTCCATCCTATTTAATTCTAATTCATCACGGTTTTATCCTTCTTTGTCAAGTTTCCCATTATTTCTTCAAATTCTAAACAAATTTTTATCATTGCAGATATTCTTTGGGGTCCATCTCATGAATGGTGCTTATCTCAAGGAAGGGGTCAAGGTGAGGAAAGGTGATGTGGTGATGGTGCTAGCGAGATGTACTTCCTTAGAAACTACTGTATGATGTAAAGATAAGGCAAATGGTCCTACTCTAAAGGAAGGGATCAGACTGAGGAAAGGTGATGTGGTGAGGGTGCTAGCGAGATGTCCTTCATCAGAGACTACCCTATGATGTAAAGACAAGGCAAATGGTCCTACTCTACTGGAAGGGATTAGATTGAGGAAAGCTGATGTGGTGAGGGTGCTAGCAAGATGTACTTCATCAGAAACTACTGTATGATGTAAAGATAAGGCAAATGGTCCTACTCTAAAGGAAGGGATCAGACTGAGGAAAGGTGATGTGGTGAGGGTGCTAGCGAGATGTCCTTCATCAGAGACTACTGTATGATGTAAAGACAAGGCAAATGGTCCTACTCTACTGGAAGGGATTAGATTGAGGAAAGCTGATGTGGTGAGGGTGCTAGCGAGATGTACTTCATCAGAAACTACTGTATCATGTAAAGACAAGGCAAATTGTCCTACTTTAAAAGAAGGGATCAGACTGAGGAAAGGTGATGTGGTGAGGGTGCTGGCGAGATGTACTACATCAGAGACTACTGTATGATGTAAAGACAAGGCAAATGGTCCTACTCTAAAAGAAGGGATCAGACTGAGGAAAGGTGATGTGGTGAGGGTGCTGGCGAGATGTACTACATCAGAGACTACTGTATGATGTAAAGACAAGGCAAATGGTCCTACTCTAAAGGAAGGGATCAGACTGAGGAAAGGTGATGTGGTGAGGGTGCTGGCGAGATGTACTACATCAGAGACTACTGTATGATGTAAAGACAAGGCAAATGGTCCTACTCTAAAGGAAGGGATCCGACTGAGGAAAGGTGATGTGGTGAGGGTGCTAGCTACTTCATCAGAGACTACTTTATGTGCAGATATGTCAAATGGTGCTATAAATCTTTAAAAATACTGTTGCTACTTCAACAAGTTGAACTGTGTGTACAGACCCTTCTAGCATGTGCAATAGAAGGAATTGGAAGGAATTAAAGGGCTTTACTCTAATTCACTACTTTTGCGTAGAGACTAGTTCATTTAATGTAAAAGGCTCATGTTTTGGTGTTTAATACAAAATTAGTATAATTCACCACAAAATCTACACAACATACAGCATTGTGCATTAAAATATGGCCCATAATACTTTTTGTGTACCTTAGGCAGTATTTAGGACTTAAATCTTGACTTCCATTATTAGAGTCAACATCCACCTATAATCAGCAAATTTAATAGCCGAGTAAAAACACGCTGACTGTTAGAAATGATGTTATTTGATTGTGCAATATATTATTCAGCCAGTACTCTCTATATAACTTTAACTTTGTTTTGAGATTTATCATTGATGTTATATCTACTGAAATGTCACATTGCAAGATACATTTAATGTATAATGCAGGAATAAATTCTATTATATATTTGAAACATTTCATGTTACAAAAATTGTGTATTAAAACCATTTCATATTTTTTACATTCATAAAACTCTTCAATAAGGCAAAGAACACACATTTCTGATTTATTTTCATATAAAATATTTAATCATGTCTTCATTATACAATGTATTTTATACAGAAATATTTTCATAGATTTCTAATCATGACTATGCTCAAATCTACAGCCCTATCAAAAAGAATCTGAATATCAAATATACAGTTAAAACTACCAAAAGTTTTGTGTAATTTGCATCTGCGTTCTGTGCATCATAATGACAAATTGATGGGTGTTTTTATTAGGGACTTACAGACTAGGGAGGTTCGAATGAGAGTAGGTCATTTTACTGTCCACTTGACCCTTACCAACAGTCCAAGTTTCATGTATTACCACTACAAAGTAACATTACCTGATGAGTGTAAGAAGAGAATATCAGACCTTTGAATGGATAGTACAAAAATTGTAATAACTTTTTACTTTAGAAATTTCATATGTCTTTGCCAAATAGACAAAACATAGTACAAAGCTTGCCAAAATTACCTATTACATGTAATAAATCATTTTGTGAAAACCATTTACTCACTCTTCATGTTGTTTTTATCATCTGTTTATGCATTTGTTGTTCATTTCAACTTTCAAGTGTGAAAAAGTTCATCTACCATCAATTATATGAACAAAATTTTTCTAAAGGTGACTGGCACAGTTTAAAGCTAATCTTGATGTCTGGTATGGGAATCGTATGTCGAGAGAACATGGCTATAATTCATTCTGGATTGTTTATCCTGCAGTAGATTGATTGTTTGAACCAGTAAAATCAAAACAAACTCACTAAAACTTGCTGGAAATCATCTTCCAATCAAACCCACAACTCTAATTTGCACATAGTGACCTGTGTTAAGCACACGGTGTCGGGCCTACTTACCTTGATTTCCTTATCTTTCTATGCTCATTACTCAGCCCCCATACATTTTCTACCAAAATCGTTTGGCACATGTCATTTATTTGTAATT
Organism: Mesocentrotus franciscanus; assembly: GCA_037976565.1. Lineage (NCBI taxonomy): Eukaryota > Metazoa > Echinodermata > Echinoidea > Camarodonta > Strongylocentrotidae > Mesocentrotus > Mesocentrotus franciscanus. Next base: position 29,088,224 of record CP137666.1, on the reverse strand, counting down.
TTGAATATTCAGTGTAAGTTTTGTTGGATTCTGTGAAAATGTATTTTCTATCATTACCAGAACTCAAGCTTATCTTTAATAAGGGCAAATCTGAGATTTGTTTGCTCATATATTTGCTGAGCCCTAGGGTTAAGATATTTGCCTAGCTGTCAGGCAGATTTTCATGTGGAACACACTTCTCAAATGAAAATTTTATGAACTTTGTTAGAAGTACCAGTAACCTCAACAATATGAAGACATGTTAGATATTACATGTTCACCAAAAGATAACATAAACTTATACAAAGTAAGAGTGTTGCCTCGGTCATGAATCCTTTGTGTACATTGGTATTCCTTTTAGGAGTGTTGATATGACCTCTGCTTGACCATCAATGCAGTGTTCATAACATAGCCAGTTATATTCATCTGCAAGACTACACGTAAGACAATTCAATGCGCACGACATTGTCCCTTGGAATAGTCATAAGAGATGGGCACGCAGTCTCATTTATAAGCCCCTTTCGATCTCCAATTTAAGAATTCATCAAACTCTGCCTCATCTCCGCTCTCGTCAAGTTCGTTTTCATCCTGTTTTTCTCTCTGTCTTCAGCCTTTGATTTCAGCTCATCCTTCTTGTCCCATAGTGTCTCCACTTTGGCGAAACATTGACTGCAAAAGAATAGAATGTAGAAGGCATAAATCAGTCGCCACTTGTCTATCATTCTGTCGTGTACACAACATTGGAAAATAAATGGACAGTAATAGAATGAGACGACATCCTTTGTATTTTTATTTTGAGGGTTTTTTTTTACTATATTTTTATAGCTTGTCATGTACCATTCCTTATGTTGACATTTTTTTACAAGTAAAATAGCTATGCCATCCACATCGGATTCCCAATTATATTTTTGTGGCTTTGTTGTTGGGACCTTGAATTTGTAAAGGAAAAACCTGTGCATTCGGTATTATAGTAACGAGAGAGGTCCTGGAGGTGAGTGCAAAAGAGAGAAGAGAAAGAGAGAAGAGAGAGAGAAGAGGGAGAAAGAGAGAGAAGAAAGAGAAGAGAGAGAGAGACGGACAGAGAGAGAGAGAGAGAGAGGGAGAGATGGAGGGAAACGTAACAACCTAAATAAGAATTAATATATACATGTATCAATCAAAAATTTGTTATCGCACATGTTCCTAAGTATGATAAGACTTACATTTGTTCATCTATCTCATCAATGTTTCTTTCTGTCTGTGCTGCCTCATCGTCTTCCTCTGCTAGAGTTTCTGACACCTTTAAAAAAGGAGAACAAATAGTTTCAAAATGATTTTAAACTGGTGAAGCAAATAATGAAGAATATTACCTTCATCTCGTTGAGCTGCTGATGATATGATAAATTGCGACAAAAGGTAAAAATGGAAATAATGTAATGGCAGGGATGATTACGATAATGATGATGGTGATTATGATGATGATGATGATGATGATGATGATGATGATGATGATGATGATGATGATGATGTGCTTCAGACAACATAAGAAAACTGACCTGCTGCTGTGTCTGCATCTCTTTCTGGAATTTCTCCCATTCTTCTTCCATAGTGTTCCTCACTTCTACTTTCCGTACCTACGAATTACAAAGCAAAGTAGTTTATCACACCATTACGATAAGATAACGATGATGAAAAAGACTTCTTTACTTTCGAAAGAGAAAAGAAAGTAGCAGTATCATTAGCTCAATGTAATTTACGGATAAAGTTTGACAAATTAGAATCTTTTGAAGCTAAATTCAAATGATAAGTCCATGTAGTATATTATCCGCCCACCAAGATTTATCAATATCCCTGAAAACTCCCACCTCACATCTAGTCTTTTCATTTTTCATGACATAGTTTGAAGAAAATCATTTTGAATACAATGAATTTCATAATCTCTACCGTACTCAGAATGAATGACTGAGAATGGTTCTGAAATACCTACCTTTGCATCCTTCACAGGATCATCAAAGAAACCTTCTGGAAGAACCTCTGCCATTGGCTTACTGAAGACGGACAAAAAGAAAAGGCAAAGAATAAAACCTGATTAATACTTTGACCTGGATCAATATGACATTGAAGAATATTACAATCCATTATTAAATGGTAAAAAAATAACAAAAGTACAATCCACTCATTTACTCCTAAGGTACAGAATTAGGTGAAATACATGAATCAAAAGCATAATGTCTTCTGAAATGAGAATAAAACCTCATTAATACTTTTAACCTGGATCAATATTACATTGAAGAATATTACAATCAATCATTAAATGGTATAATAACAAAATTACAATCTACTCCTTTACCCTTACGATACAGCATTAAGCGAAATACATGAGTGAAAAACATAATGTCTTCTGAAATAGGTATTAAATAGTTTGTAAAGTTTAAAACATCAGTACTACAGTTACTTCATATTATTTGGTAGGTTGGAATCACACTGTGCTTTTCAGGACTGCCTTTTATAAGAAAGGATTTTACTCACTTGGCCTGGTCTTGGTCTTCTTTACCATCTGTACCTGAAGGTTCCCCTGCAACATTATTTGATGAAGCACCGCTGTCAAAAAAGTCTGCAAATGAAACTCAACGTTAATGATGTAAGACTTTTCTGATACAATACAAGACAGCACACAACAATTTTTACATCATCTCTTGTTAGATTCAGTGTCTGATATTATTTATTTTTAGTGCAAATGTACCATGCTTTAGTCTCATTGAAGTATGATAATTGAAAACAATATGAAATATCATTTTGTGTTTTGAGAGTAGACTCAAGTAGCATTTTATACCTGCTGGAAGCCCTGATGCGATGGCATCATTTGACCTGCTCTTGACCTGTGATGATGAAGTACTAGATGTGACTGTCCTTGGTGTGGATGATGATGATGATGTGCCTTTACCATTGTCAAAGAAATCTGCTGGAAGTCTGTAAAGATGGATGTATTACAGATTTTAAAAACACTGGGACAATACAAGAGGTTCAGTTTTCATAGGCAAAGAAATCACATTGAATTCACCTATATTTAAAATCCATTCATATGTAATTGACTGTATTAAAGTGAAGTCATGAAGAGGGAAAGTATTAATAAAATTACTTTTTTTTTGGATAAACCTGTAAGAGCATGGTAAAAAGACATTGATTAAAAGGGGTAATACAAGTCATTTGTTGGAAATACATGTTTGCATGAACCACAACAAAATAAAAGGCATGTAAAAAGGGGTAAATATCAATCTAGAAAAGGTCACCTTACAGCTCAAACCAGACATGTATTTATAAATTTCCTTTATGGTCGAATATAATGGCCGAGATCATTGTCACATCGGCGACACATCACACACAAGTTAAGTCTATATCTATCTAGGCCATGCCATACTCTCAAGAAATGAAATACGTAGATGTTTGAGTTGTGACACATTTACCGTTGGCTTTATGCAACTAGTTTGGAAGGAGAGAGGTAAAAACAATCTTCAAGATAGCAGGATGGGTAATGAAACTTACTTGTCTTGTGTTGTTTCATTGTCTGATTCATCAGATGAGGAGTCATCATATGGGAGACCAACTAAAAATGAAAATATGACAAAGTAATAAAACAACATGATATTAGTGCAGCACTAGACACATATTTGTGGTATTCAAGAAAACAGAAACAGCAATGATGGAAAGGTTGCATCATTCATGGTTACATCAAGTTCTTCAGATGGTGGCACACATGGCCTAGAACAGGCATATTTATCACCTAAGCAAGTATTTCTGCAGAGGTGTTGTGGTCTAGTGGATAGGTCAACGGACTGTGGATCACATGGTTTGCGGTTAGAGTCCAGCCACGGCACTAATATCCTTTGGCAAGACATTGATCTTCATTTGCCACACTCGACCCAGGTGAGGTAAATGGGTACCTGGCAGAACTTTATTCCTTGAAATGCTAGAGCGCCATAATGACAGCCATGCTAGAGCCGGGTTATTGATTGTGGAGCACCAGGAGTGCCAAGTGTGACAGACATGAGCGCTATACAAGAACCCACTATTATTATCCATTATTATTATTTGTCTTCTAGAAACTGATATGAGATTAACCTGTAGCTAAATGCAACTGTTCTTACTTATCGGTTTCTCCGTTGTGCTGAAGAATAGGGTTCTACTTCAATCTACCCAAATTTTCTGGTAAGTTCAAAAACACAAAGAAGCCAGTATGGCTAAATAAATATCTTGTAGCTAAATGCAAACTGTTCTTACTTCTTGGTTTCTTCAGTATGCCTTTGATAGGTTGAACTGTAGTATCTGGTTCTGCTTTCCTCTTGACAGAAGTAGTAGACTGTGATATTGGTAGAGGGTTGCTTCTCACAGGGTGTGTACTAACTACCTTATTACCAGCTTGCTTTCCAGTCTTCAGTAGTACTACATTCTGTGAGAGACAAACAATGGAATTCAGGTTCACAGATTTGTGCATGAAATTCAGATTTAGTAAACTTATTACTCATGAATCTATTTATTCATGATATTTACAGGCACTCTGATCACTATTGAATACAATTTCAAGAAAGATACAAGTACATGTATTTCTGAATTTCAAACTTTGGTGGTTTTGATACAGAATTGAGGATTTGTAAAATGCACCTTGTTGAGCTGTCCGTTTCACACCATCATATGTTTATTAAGTGGTTATATATTCTCTAGGGAGAAGGGGAGAAAGATATTTATGTGCATCAACCACTTAACCCACAGTTGGAAGGCTTCTTTTTTTATTTCTGTGAAATAATATTGTAATATCCAAATCCTATTCTAAAGAGTGAGTTTACTAAAAACTTTGATCAATAAATAAAAGAGAAACTTTGTATTTCTCTATTACACTTACATACGGAAATTTGATATCGGTCTTAAAGAGATTACTTCCTGATATTTAGTAATATTCATAAATGCAATTATGTCTGATAAGTCTTTCAGTCATGATTTTGGTTCATTTTAAATGTTACAAAAAATCAAGAGAAATACTAAGATATCTGTGATACTATAAAAAAAAAAGACAACATATAATATATAAAAAGAAATAATAGTCAGCAGGTTGGTTGCAGTCAATATCATGAAAGAAAAAAGGGAGGAAGAAGGAGGAGGAGGAGAAGAAGAATAGGAAGAAGAAGAAGAAGAAGAAGAAGAAGAAGAAGAAGAAGAAGAAGAAGAAGAAGAAGAAGAAGAAGAAGAAGAAGAAGAAGAAGAAGAAGAAGAAGAAGAAGAAGAAGAAGAAGAAGAAGAAGAAGAAGAAGAAGAAGAAGAAGAAGAAGAAGAAGAAGAAGAAGAAGAAGAAGAAGAAGAAGAACAAGAAGAAGAAGAAGAACAAGAAGAAGAGATGAAAATGAGGTAGATGAAGGAGTAGCGATGAGGCAATGAAATAGTGACAAAAATATATCTTACATCTTTATGTTTCTTTCCTTGAAGATGAGCTGTCCACAGTATTTCATTCTTAACCTGCTGGTTACAAACCACACAGATCAACTGGCCTAGGTTGTTGTATGTGTGACAGAGTTAAGAAATAATTAATTCTTACACTTTAATTTAAAAATCAACAATCGACCTTAATATAGGTCTATATGGGACTCCATAAAAAGTAATCCTTGAATTCTCTAATCTCTATAGATCTAGACTACCTATGCCTAGAGGTCTAGTCTACTGTACTATTACAATTATGAATTAACATTACTGACAAAAAAACTAAACACAGAATTGTGGCAACATTTCATGGCTACCGAGATTTGATGGATTATGTTGTTGTAGTTCGTTATGGATTATGGCTGGAACCACTGCTGAGTGCTGGAACCACTGCTGGAATAGCAATAGATTCCACTAACTTTACTAAGTCTAAGTCCAACTCTAAGAGTAAGAGTAAGACAAGTGCTAACGTAGACCGAAAGCTTCAGTCTCTGATATCGACGGTTGTTCCGCTGAGATTGCATCTGGCTCCTCTGACCGCCTCTATACATAGACTGAAGTACGGCGTATGCAGTAGTGTGCGGAACGAATGGTTCGGTTCGGCCGGACCGCGATGAATGAGATATGCATCGAGATTTTTCACTCTTTACGTCTTCATATATCCAATTTGGCTGCAATATTACACTGAATATTAATTAAGATGAAAAGTAACACAGAAATATCTACTTTGACTTACGATAGCTTGCTCATTTAGATCCTATATTAATGATTAATCCGAGAAAGTCTTGTAGTCAACAAGATTTGTTGTCAGCCATCTTGGTTTAAGTTGATGAATATTCATTTTTTCTTTTCGAACGTCCAATAGCTACGTATGAGTCAGCACGGCTTGAGCCGGTGATGTTTGAATATTCATAAGCCCAATATCAAACACGTGCTCTGATTGGCCATTGGGCTTGTTTTGGTCGGTTGACCCGGAAATATATCGGGCGGGTCATGTCATAGATTACCAGTTCGAATGCATGAACGTACCGTTTCCTTGGTTCTGAGATAAAATTGGATAATTCATATACGTAAGTCCGTAAATTTTGCATTTAGAAATAATTCATTAAAAATTGATAACTGTACATAGGAGAAAAATAGACATAGTATTTTTGTATCTGATTTATAAATCAGAAAATTAGATCTAAATAAGGAAAATCGTGGGAGAAAGTTTCAGGGTAACAAGTGCTGCACAATCGGCTCAATCTCTCCCCCCGTTGCGAGCCGTATTGGTTACCGTCTGTGTATGGGGAATGTCAACAAATGTCAGTTTTATTAAAGAATGACCCATACCAGACGGTTATTTCTGTCTAGTGCTAACGTAGTTTTAATAATATGGGACTACATTATTTCCAATAGGATAGAATAACGGCAGAATTTCTTGATTTTCTGTGTTTACTACTGTCTGTAAAGGATATCTGGCTAATGGTGATTCGATCCTCTTGGCACTGGTTTGCTTCGCAGCTTTTTTCTGCCTCATTAATTCCCGAAGATCGACCTTCTTCTTCCCACTGGGAGCTGCCATTTTGTTTTATGTTTTCTGCCAATGGTCATATGGGCGCATGCGCTGAAGTGTAGCCGAGCAAGCTAAAGATCTAGATTGGGAGGGCTGCGACTTTGCGTTTTACACCCTGGCCTGGACATTTTCCCGGTAAATAGCAATGAAACTGCTTGAATGAGTCTAGTCTACGCTCCTCGATCGGGCGCGCCAGTTCCAAATCGAATCGTACATGCACAGACGTACGTCGATGCAGCATTTATACACACCGTACGCAGCTGCAATACTGAAGATTAAGGGAGAAGATATAGGATTTCAAGTTCAGAACAACAAGTTAAGAAGCTTGCTGCACGATGGAATTCATCGAGGTCTTAGAAACAAATATGAATTCAAGAAGTGAGAAAGAGAGGGGGTCTTAGAAACAAATATCATGAATTGAGAGCTAGAGAGAGAGAGGTCTTAGAAACAAATATCAAGAAATGAGAAAGAGAGGGGGGTCTTAGAAACAAATATGAGAGAGAGAGAGGCCTTAGAAACAAATATGAAGAGGGGTTAATGAGAGAGAAAGAAAGAGGGTCTGAGAAATACATACGAGAGAGAGTGGGTCGAGAGAGAGAGGTCTTGGAAAACAAATATGAATAGAGATGGGGGGCGGGGAGAAATGGGTCTTAGAAAACAAATATGAAGAGAGATGAGGGGAGGTCTTAGAAAACAAATATGAAGGGAGAGGGGTCAAGAGAATTAGAGAAATTAGGTCTTAGAAACAAATGACATGAATTTAAAAAATGAAAGACGTGATCCCACAATAATAGAAAATGGTACGAGTGCAATATTTAACCCGTTGACTACTAATTTCTCTAGTCCCCATAGGCTTAATACAGGGAACACCCGGTTCCAGTAGGCAATGGGTTAAATCACAGTTTATGTATTACATTACCATTACACATATTATGTCGAGTGTAGTCTGTGTATGTGTCGATATGTGTACACGTGTGTTAGGGGGTCGAATCAGCAAATGGTTTGAAAGTAGGCTACACGTCAAAAATTGAAACCCTGAAGAAGGCGGAATTAAACCACAAAAACCATAATATTATTTGGTTTCTCTCTTTCCTTACTTTGATTAATTCCTTCTCTAATTTCTCTCTTTCTTTCAAGTTAGTTTTTGTTTCTCTCTCTGCTTATGACATTCTTTGTTTCCTCTCTGTTCTTTAATTATTTATTGTTTTCTCTATTTCCTTCTGTTGTTATTCGTTGTTTTTCTCTCACTCGTACGTCTCGATACAAAAGTACATGTACCGCGTACCGCGACACTGGACATATAGGACGTACGTTGAGCATTGCAGAAGAGCTACGTGCGCGCGCAATATCTTGTCATGGATAGACTTTTCCCAGTCGGTTCCTTGAAATTTATTGGGAAAAGGTCCAGGCCAGGGTGTAAAACGCAAAGTCGCGGGAGGGCTATAGGGGACGTGGGGGGATGAGATTCAAGGGGTTTGGTATTATCATGGGCACAGGCCCTTATGTTGCCTTCCTAGCCAAATTCAAAATGAGAAGGAACAGGGGAAGGGGAGCAGAGGGAAAAATTTAATCTTTTTTGTGCCCAAATTATATGAGACAATAATTTTGGCGTCTGATTTTGGTAGAGCTTATATAGTTAATATCATTTCCTTTTCCCGGCCGCATCCAGTGGCGGATCCAGGGGGGGCCCCCTCCCCTAGAAAAAAAACAGGTAAAAACACCCTTTTTTTGAAAAAAAAAGAAGTTGGGCCCCCTCCCCTGGCGCCCAAGGGGTGGCGGTGGAAAAAATAACCCTTCCGTAGGAAATTTTTTTGGGTGCCCAAAAAAAAAATTTGTGCTCACTACCCCTGGCGCCCAAGGGGGGGGGGTGGTTGTGGGAAAAAATTACCCTTCTTTTTTTCGGGTGCCAAAAATTTTTTTTTTTTGCTCACTACCCCCCACTGAGCGAAAAATCGACCGGCACGATTTTCAAATTTTCGCACGAAGTGGGCCCCTTTTTAGGCCCCCTCCCTTGCCGCCGGCTGGATCCGCCCCTGGCCGCATCCATGCTAGCTGTGACTCACTCCAAACCCTACTGCTTTGTATTCATATAGAGCTATCAGGTTTCAAAATTACCGGTAATAATAAAATAGGCCTATCATGTACACAACGCCATCCCATTTTGAGAGAGAGAGAGCAAATTTAGGTTTAAAAAAAAAAAAAGTTTTACTCCTTAATGCAAGGGGCCGGGGGGGGGGTGCATGGTGCTTCAATCCCATCTGGTCATGTTTTTTCTCCGTATGAGCAGTGGCATATGGCCATGCAATTCCAACAGCATATGACATGGAAAGTTTTACTAATTTTCATGTTTGTTTTATAAACAAAGTAATTTTGTTTTATAAACAAAGTAATTTTGTTTTGATATATATACCGGTAGTGATCGATGCATGGACCTGAATTCCTCTTCATTAAAAATAGCCTAGCTCTTGATGACATAGTACCTAATGCCATTCTATAAGGTGCGAACATATGATGGACCAACCTATACCCCTCCATACAGCACATGGCCATAAGGAAATACACAAACAAGATTGGTATCTTAATTTTGTTTATGAATCCATTTGTAATTACGATAACAAGGATTGTGAATAAATTTGCTGTCATTTTATAAAAAGCGGGAAGAAAATAATTTTTTGTGAAATATCCTACAATAGTGTATACACCCAATCAACAGCTATAGCCATGTGAAATTTGGAAAATCTGCAAAATGGCAAATTAAATTAGGCCTACTTTTCATAATTTCTATGTAAAATAACTAAAGATGGTGACATTTCAATATTTAACCAGTTTAGTTTAAAACCGTGTGCACTGTGCAGTGATGATGAAATTCAAGTACAATGATAAGGAAATAATATACCTATAACTCGCATAATTGCTTCATTCTATATAGACTGATCATTCAGGTAGCATCGTCACATCATTCACTGCAGTTGCTTTATCTCACTCAACTCAAAAAACACACGAAAGTAGCTGAATTTGAAGAAATTGGTTTTATTAATGTCGACATCTTAAATTGATGTACTAGCTGTAATGGTTTAGCACTATCATTGATCTAATACTATATAAGAAAAGTAGCATCATAAAACGAAGAAAAAAAGAATCCTTCACTCCAAAAGCAGATCATTTAGATTAATCAGTATATCAACATATATTGCAAGATAAAACTGGGGATCGCCTTAGTAATTAGACTCTAATTTCCCTGCAAACTTCTCCTACATGCTTCGACATTGGACAAATCTACAAGCATTCTGATGGATTTTGTTTCCCATAAAACTGATAAGGTTTATACTTCAATGTAAAGAACAAAGCCAGTGTTGTCTGAGGTACTACATGCATGTAATTGTAATCTATATAGTACACATGAACATTTTATTAATAGTTGTTACAGAAAGTACTGACACATTAAAAAAGAATATGCTGTGCAATAATTGTTTTTTAAAATAATTTTTACCTGGTTCAGACGAGTATCAAGAAGATAACAACAATAAAAACAACAACAAAATGATTCTTTTTGGTGTGCTAGTTTGTATGAATTTTTCTAATCTTCCAGTATACAATGATTGTCAGGTGGTACTATATACAAGTATCTTCATTTGTGCATGTCTTCTACAATCTTGTGTGCTAAACTTTTGCGAATACATATAATCTATTAAATGTGCGTTACAATACAAATACATCTAACCTAATCCATATATTGATCAAATACATGTATTGAATTTGACTTTAATTTTTCCTCTTTTATTCTTTCCTCCGACCATTTCCGGTTTAAATTCTGGATTAAACGCGATCAATTTGATGCTGAAATGTAACTAACAGCTGTTGTAATATCACATATAAATGAATGGCATAATTAATAACACAGGTATGAAGACAGAGAACAAACAATTTCATACTTCTATGATTGTATTAATTAAACAACAGTATGAAATAACAAATATCACTCATTTACGAGATTTAGAACATTCAAATTTAGATAAATAAACTTAACGCGGAAGACTTTTAAGTATAAAGGTGTCATATATTTTTGCGCAGTCAAATATATACAATTAGCAGCCTACTGAAGTAAACTCAACTACAAGCTACCGGTAGTTATTTTGACAGTATACAGTCTGAACTGACCCTTAAAATATTGCACAAATTGTAAACCTTGGTCTGACAATTGCATAGAATAGTACATACCATACACGTAAAAACAGGTACCACAAGTATAGTTTTCAATCACATCTTTCTTCCTCTTCAAATTATCAACGAACATTGTATTATGTTTGACAATGTATGACATATTTCACATTTAGTAATACTTCTTAAATGATTGGCTTCTTAAGTTTAAAAATGTGTTTTTCACCTTTGAACTTGTCATCATAACCTTTAACATAGACTTATAAAAATATAAATCAATAGTGTACACTGTACATGCCTCTACAATTCTTCTTAATTTGTTGATCGACTAAGGGACAGTGCCTTGTATCCTCTGGAAAAGGCGCTATACAAATCCAATTAATATTAGCATATAAGATGGAGGTATGATTATGACATGTAAAAGAGATGATATTCTGTTCTATTGCTAACAGTTCAGAACAAAATATGGTTTTCATATGCATGTATATATTTTCTTGAAAAGAAAAAGAGATGAGAGGTCAAGTTGTACAAATAATCAGACTAAATCTTGAAGTAAACTCAACTACAAGCTACCGGTAGTTATTTTGACAGTATACAGTCTGAACTAACCCTTAAAATATTGCACAAATTGTAAACCTTGGTCTGACAATTGCATAGAATAGTACATACCATACACGTAAAAACAGGTACCACAAGTATAGTTTTCAATCACATCTTTCTTCCTCTTCAAATTATCAACGAACTTTGTATTATGTTTGACAATGTATGACTTATTTCACATTTAGTAATACTTCTGGAATGCAGTCCTAACAAAAATCGTTTTAGCAATCAATTTTCAAAACGAAGAACTTAAATGATTGGCTTCTTAAGTTTAAAAATGTGTTTTTCACCTTTGAACTTCATAACCTTTAACATAGACTTATAAAAATATAACTCAATAGTGTACACGGTACATGCCTCTACAATTCTTCTTAATTTGTTGATCAACTAAGGGACAGTGCCTCTGGAAAAGGCGCTATACAAATCCAATTATTATTAGCATATAAGATGAAGGTATGATTATGACATGTAAAAAAAGAGATAATATTCTGTTCTATTGCTAACAGTTCAGAACAAAATATGGTTTTCATATCCATGTATATATTTTCTTGAAAAGAAAAAGAGATGAGAGGTCAAGTTGTACAAATAATCAGACTAAATCTTATCCAAACTAAAACACAATAACTGCTTTTATCTTTAGTACAATGTTAATGTTTGGTTCTTTATTCAAATGGGTATATACATTTACTTTAAAGTGACTCGGTAACATTGCCTCAGATTCTGAAACAAAATCCTGGAATATTAGCTCATGCTGCAATCATAATTATAAACCTTTAGGTCAGTCAGGAATCACATGACTTTTACAAGCCGATCGCCTGCCTGATTATCAAGATATTTATGATTGGAAATCAAAATTTCATTTTTTGTATTCCTAACGGTTTTTATAACACTACAGGCTATTGGGGAAAATGAGTATGGTAAAACCGGTCACTCAAGGATTTTTACTTTTTTGAGGCACTTCAAGATCATTTTGAAGCGCAATTTTTTAAGGCTTCAATATTACACCATATCACAGACATTGATAACACGTAGGGCCATGCATCTCAGATTTAAAAAAAAAACGATGCCTTTAAATACAAATTGAATAACAGAGCTGATGTATCACTATATCTTCTTCTAAGTGACTACTTGACTTCTTGATAAGGTAGCCAAAAGAAGAAAAAAAAAAACATTACCCTGCATGTTTCACCATCACATAAATGGAATACTCTGTGAATCTCCATTTCATCACATTTATATAAAATACATATTCACGGGCTGGGTACAGCCTCTGAAGGCCCATTCTACAGTTATAATGATAAGTGATAACAAATTTAAGCCATTCAAACTGTTTAGATTTTGCATCTATAATTTGAACACGATTCTCCATGTAATGGTTTTAAATAAATATGATAACAGAAAATATTGATTGTTTGATTTCGATTTAGTTTTACCATCAATAAAAATTGGATGGAACAACGTACTTAGTGATACAACCCTGATAAAAATCGTTCGACTGAATTACGATCAAAAGAAATTGAGGGATGAGTAATTGTAAAGTAAATATTGAAGTGTTTTCTATAATCTAAAGTCTATGAAGCAAAATGAGTTCATTTCATTTCAATTACACAGACATGATGTAAGTTGAAACACTCCATCACAATAAAACCTGAATCTTTGGTTAGAAAAGTCTTACATATGTTGGCTATTCTTTTATACTCATATGCAGATGTTACACACATTACATCATTGTGATTTTAAATCTTTACATAGTTTATTAATTCTAGTTTCCTGGATCAGTTAGCATGGTATGTCACTCTCAATGTTGAACTCACAATTCATAGGGTACCATGAGAATAGTTTCAGTGTGACAAAGCAGTAGAAAATTAGAATATGTTGGCAAGAGAGAAAGAGAGAGTTTGTCACTGTATTCTTCCCTCATCTTTAGTGCTCTTCCATGGCAGTGACTGGATCTACATCACTGGATCCCTTCCCCGTCTTCTGTCTTTTCCTGTGGGAATGGTGGGGTCTGAGGATAGCGTGGTCTCATCGTAGCAAAGTCCTCTTCCAATCTGGTATATTCCATCTTCCCCATCTTCTTTAGTGTCCAGCACTAAAAGGAATACAAACACATCCATACAGTAAGTTAATACAGTCAGACCTGCTTTAGTGACACCTGTAGGTGGTCTACAAAGGCCACATTGTTTGTTTCCCTAAAAAAAAAGGTTTCTCATTGAAACATGTACTAAAGGACATAAAGACCACCTGCCTATAAAGGCCACTTTCCTTGTCTCCCTTTGGGTGGTCTTTAAAGACAGGTTTCACTGTATATCCAACATTACGACCATCAAAGCCTCAAGTGAAAGGGGGAAGTTCACCCAGATATTATCTTGGTGTCAATAAAAGCAGAAAAAAATGAGATAAACAAATTAGTGAAAGTTTGAGCAATATCCAATTAAAAATAGGAAAGTTATGAATGTTTAAAGTTGTCATCAGTGAACACACAAATTGGCAAGACTGGGATGTATCTTACGAGGTCCTCTCTAATTTGCTCTGTACAGAAATTTTCATAAACTTTCATTTTCTTAGTTATTGATGACGTAGTAGATTTGTTTCATAAAGTGGTTGTATAAAAACATATTTGCAATGATTACATTGAGGGTGCATGTATGATTTGAAATTTGCTTTAGGGCAAAAATAGGGAATTTCAGATTCTTTCAGTAAACAGCAAATTGGGGGGAACCTCGCAAGATACGTCACATAGTTGCCAATTTGTGTTTGATTGATTGCACCTTCAAAAATTCATAACTTTCTCATTTTTAATCGGTTTTTGCTCAAACTTTCACTGACTTGTTTCTCTCATTTTTCAACTTCTATTAAACCTGACTTTATATCAGGGTGGACTTCCCCTTTAATTATTGGACAAGGCCTGAAGGTATTTATAGTTTCAATATATGATGATTTACTGCTGCTAACTTTAAGTAATATTTTCAGGAGAAAACACTTGCAATTTCAATGAAATACAGCACTTTCAGTTCACTATATTGAGCAATTAATCATTATGAATAATTTTGAGATACAAGGACACATCCAATACATAAATTCTGTGATGTGATGTTCATTCTCTTATACTTGTGTACTGTTTTCCTAAAATGATTTAACAGCTATCCCTTCAACTGATGGGTCATATTTTAGACAAAATCATACCTTAATACTAATCAAAGTGCATATGCTTCAATCGCTTGAGGAGATAACTCCCCCAAAAGATAACTCCCTCAAATTTACAGAGGTCATCACTAGTTCTATTTTTCATAAGTGGAAAATTTGTGCAATATCATTAGAAGTATGGATAAAGATACAAACCTTTATCTTGTGTGAAAGCTCAATCCCAAATGCCTGTAAAAGAGACAAAAAAGAATAAAAACAATTGTAACAAATTTGATTGTGGATACAATTTACAGTGCCTTCTGTGGTGAAAAGCTTCTTTTGAAGTTTTTCACTATCCATTTCCTACTCTAAAACCCATAACCTACATTATATATATATGTATCTTTTTTGTAATATACAGAATATGTCCAAAATGTAAAAAAAACATGTATATGAAAAAACACATGCTCAGAAAAAATGTACATTCTGTCCATGTTTTCTTATGAAATAAAAGAAAACATCTAATAGAAACTCAGAATCAAGCCTGTCAGCCAACTATGCCTATGCCAAACCTCAGTACATATAACATTTCTTTTTAATCATAAAAGAAAGGAGAATAAATTCATATCTATTGTCCATGCAAAGCAATACAACAAATAATGTCATCTACTTGGTATACCAGATTAAGAAAAGGCTTTATAATGGGAATAGGAAAGATTAGTAAATGCATAAAGAAAGAGGACATTAAAAAGAAAGAGAATACCGATAACAAGAATTGGAAGCAGCAAGAGCAACAAAAAAAAAAGAGCAAAGAAAATGAAAAAGTGAAAGAAGAAAGAAGATATGAAATCATCCTATATTCTTACTCACCAAATATCCCACAAATATGACATATATCACACCCAATATACTCATGAGGAAATACGCCCACCATGGTTTGTTGTTCAGTTCCTGTATTGTAAACATATTAAAGGGAGAGGTTAGTCAGTTTCCATGTGCAGTAGGTCATAATTCGTTGACACCAGACTTAGGGGAAATACCATTAATGGGTGTACTAGTCTCGCATGCAGCAAATCTGTGGTCCCATCAAGAAATACCCACCTAGTTTCTTGGAAAGTCTTCTGATGAGGGAAATGTAAGATAATGACTTTTTGTATATGGGGTGATTTGTAGAAAATGCAGAGCATTACATAAGGCCTGTTGGTCATAATACTGAAGGCTAATCCTGGTCATTGACAAGACCTATTATTGGATAAACACCTGTATGGTGTTGAATTCCCCATAAGTCTACTACATGTACTATGCATCTTTAAATAGACAAAACATGACACACATGACGTCCACATGGTAGGATTCTCAACAAGAAAATATATCTGTTTGAGAAGAGGAAATGAGACGTTTTTTTCTTTGATCATTGTTCTGGTGTAAAAAACATTTACCATGACCTAGCTATCAGAATCACATGCTTCCTGTCAAGTACGTTGTATCAACAATCAGTTTAAGCTTAATAATAATGGCATATACATGTAGAACACTCTAGTTCTATATAGCATTCTAGTTGCTATCACACAAACAAAATATGAAAATACTGTATTGAGGCACTTAATTCTTCCTTAATACTATGATGAATTTTGAAATATGAACAAATATATTTAAAATCAATTATACCAAATATCAACTATTTTCCAATTTTTATGCTTACTGTAGCTTGGCTTCAACTAGCTATATGCATCAAAGAAAGAACATTTGATACTCTATGAGGCATAATGATAATGTGATGAATAACCTTTAAGTGTACACATCTAAACATACCGGTACTTGGAAAATATAACATGAAAAACTTACTGCAAAAACCAGGTAGAAGTTGACCCCCATTATGAGTACCGCAAGGCACCACACTATGAATTTGGTGAATCTGCATGAAAAAGAACATAACATGGTGATATTACAGTTCACTTATTTGAGAAATATACAACAAATTTTAGAATTGAATATTTTTTTTTTAAAACAAAAGACACTTTTTTTTCAGTTTCTTCAAAAATTTTACAAAGTCACAAATATTTCGTCTAAAACAATACAGGTCAACCATCCAAGCCATTTAATCCTATGTCAAATGGGGGCAATTTGAATCCCCCTGTAGTAATTTAGTGACTTCTCTGGAACCGCGGCAGATATAAATTTTTGCTTTCATGACTTTTTTCTTTCGAGTCTTACGCATCTTTTAAAACAATTTTTTTGAAAATCGGACGTTTAGTTACAAAGTCACGTGACCTTTTGTCTTTGTATGTCAGCCCGAAAATCGCTCATTTTTGTGATTTGTGTACAAAACATGTGGAAATATCATTTTTCCTAAAAAGAGATAAAACATTGGTTATTTGGTCTTGTTTAAAGTTTAGGTGTTTGTTTTGGGGTCAAAATAGTTGAATTGTAGTTAGAAATGAAATAAAACAACAAAAACAATGAAATACATAAGTTAAAAAAAACAATGACATACATAAGAAATTATCAAAACAAGATATAACATAAGTAATAACCTGGCTCTTCTAATTTTTGTTGTCGTATTATTATTCCAAATGGTCTAACTAATAATTGTAGTGAAAAAGAATGCTTAAATATGAAGAATATATGATTTATGGGTAAAGAATTTTATGACCTTAATTGCATTAATTACCATGAATAAGCAAATGAGTGAATTTTTCAAAAAAATGAAATCACCATAGTATTCTATATACTTCACTTGACATGCATGCAAATTTTCGCGGCGATCGGCTGTGAAACGGCCGAGATCTTGGGCGTCAAATTGACCCCAGTAAAAACCTGGTCTGAAATAGAGCCCAGTTAGAATAGGGTTAAGCCCACTGCACACTATACTATCTGACTGTATTCTAAAGTTAGAAGAACTCACAACTTCAATTTCACTATTCATTCAAAACCACATGAATCTTAATCAGGAAGACTATGTTTATATTTTCATATCTAATAACACTGCAATTACTTTCAAAATTGAATCAAACTTTGATACTACATGTACAATGTAAAATCGACCACACAAGATGGCTTGATGTACACTATCCCGCACTCATATTTTATGATTTATGAAAGGCACTTCATCAGAAGAGACTGAAGGAGGAGCTGGTGTGAAATCTTGTTGTGATCAGGGAGAAAGTGATAATAATAATAATGTCTTGTTTACCCAGGGTAGCCTCATCAGTATTAATACTGTTCTCCCTGAGGGCCCTGCACTCAATTTATCACCCGGCTTTAGCAATTGACAGTAAAACTATCCAAGATGAGGATACAAACCTAGAGTTTTTAAACTCTCCCATCAGTCTCTCTTGGCTCGTGAAGTAGAGAATAGGCAGGAGGGCGAATGGAAGCTGTATGCTCTGGATGATGTTGATGATAGAATTGAGTTCATCCAGAGCTCTTCCAGCAAAAACAGCCACTAGGAGAGTGGGTACCATGGCGATAGATCTGGTCAGCAAGACTCTTTTCCACTTGGCCCATCGGATGCCTAAGAAACCCTGTGGAAAACAATATCAGTCAATAGATTCCATTTGAGCATGGTAGTTAGAAATAAAAGTCATTTTACTCAATGGAAATTATTTTGGAAATGCAAATGAGAGAAAACCAGAATAATTCAAACAGAATAGTATCAGTGAATAAGCACATACCTGTACAAAAGAGTTCTCCAGAAATATGATTTAATGCAATGGGAAAATTTATGCTTTATTTAACCAAACAAATAGTCATATTTCATTTGTCTTATGCCATGGAATTAAGAACATCCTAAACTACCACCAGTTGAATATATCTTCTTCACATCAAGTCCAAGCAACATGGAGAGTATAATAGCCTCATATTAAAGGCATCGTTTAACAATGTTACATCTGAGATGCATGGCCCTATGTGTTATCAGTGTCTGTGATATGGTGTAAAATTGAAGCCCTAAAAAAAATTGCGCTTCAAAATGATCATGTGAAGTGCCTCAAAAAAGTAACAATCTTTGAGTTTTTCCCATTTTCCCCAATAGACTGTAGTGTTATAAAAACTGTTAGGAAAACGAATTCTGAAATTTCTAATTCCAATCATAGATATCTTGATAATCAGACAGGCGATTGGCTTGTAAAAGTCATGGGATTCATGTATGACCTAAAGGTTTATAATTATGATTGCAGCATGAGCTAAATCCAGGATTCTTTTAAGAATCTGAGGCAAAGTTACCCAATCCCTTTAAACAAACCCTTTTGTGAGAATCGTTCCACATTTTGTGATTTGGCTCAATAACTTTTGATTCAGAGCCCTAAAATGTATACCAGGGGGGTGTTTCACAAAGACTAAGATCGACTTTAAGCTGGACTGAAGTATAACAGGCCATTCATGCCATTGGTTGCTATCCCCATTGGTCTCTAAATTATAATCTTTAGATAATATTTTTTCCTTCAATAATGAATTATCAAAAAATGTAAACTCTGTAGATTTGAGACCACGATTTGTACATCCCTTGAAAAACAAATGCCAGTAAATGGTAAGAGCAAACAGTGGCATGAACGGCCTGTTATACTTAAGTCCAACTTAAAGTCGATCTTAGTCTTTGTGAAACACCCCCCAGATGCATGAGTAGAAAGAGCAAAAATTTCTGCCCACACAGCATACATTTTTGTTTCATGACTATACTGCATTTGATGCTAGGAAAAAAATGGAAAATAAGCTTAACAATCCTTAAATTGGCACCATGTTGAGAGGATCAAAGTCATTGTTTTCTATCATAATTGCAAATTTTTTCAACATTTCAACAACATTCTTGCCCATGTGAGATAATACATATAATTTGAACAGTGTAGCAATAAAAAAAAAAATAATTGTTGCCAATTTGAAGAACAATATGTGATAATTTTAGCCCTAAATATAAATCCTGTCCTGAAAGGGTTAAGCTCAGGGAAAATCCCTATGGTTTAAACCTACCTCCATAGCAAACTGACCAGCATAAGTACCCTGCAATTTAACAGAAAGAAGAACAAAAAATCAATATCAACTCAATAAAAAGAAACATCCAATTTCCAACAGACTTTCCTACGTCAAATATTGAAAACGTGAATTCTCAAATAGGTCATATAAAAGTGAATAACTTCCTGTCTTTATGGGAAATGATTCAGACCGACAGACTCAAGAGACTAAAATCAAAACAAGAAACACATGCATACAGTAATACAAAATAGATCTTGCTGATATTATCTACCTCCAAATCCTATACCTTTCACTTTCATTCTTACTTGATCAAAACAACAAATCAAGTACCATAACATTCAAAGTCCAATTTCGATTCAATAATAAATTTTCAGTTTTTCATCAGTGACTTTCATAATTTTGGAGAAAGAAAGAACTCAAAACATTCAAAGATATCAATGCATATAAGTCAGTACGAGGAATCCTGAAACCACTTCTGTTAAATCAGTCATCAGTTACAATGTATTTCAGCAGATTATAATACCACTTTTAACACCACTATTTCTACCAAAATACGCTGAACCCCATGGAAAGATGTATAGATTACGATTTCTTTGCACCCTGCAATCAAATGTGACTCGTTTCAGGGTTTCTGCACATGCTCTCATTTTTGCCCTACATTATCAGTTAATATCATTATTGTTCATACTTCAAATCATTTCCTTTCGAAAGGTACTGATCATAGAAAGTATAATAAGGAGAACATACCGTCATCGTTGAGCTTTGTCCTGCAGCAAGGAGTCCTATGCCCCAAATGATCTTCATCGCATTACCATAGTTGTCCTCAATCAGTTTACCCTACAGGAAGTAGAAGAGCATATATCAAGACAGGGCTTTTTACTTCAGACCATATTATAGAGAAGAGATGAAACAGTCTACAATGAAAGCAATATCAAAGGTAACCTTAAAGATTTGGTGGTATTATATCACAGGGGCTCTCTGGGTAACGCTGAACTTACAATACAGGTAAGGCATCAAACATTTAACAGTTATGTAAACATTCACAAACATATGACCCTTCCCCCAAAAAAAAAAAAGTACATCTGAAATTTTACATTTTCTTTACACTCTTGAAAGGAATTCGAGTATATTTCATGATGAATGTCATTATTTGGGCTACTGGTCACTCCAACATTCATTCTGATGAATCCCTCTCAGTAAGCAATTCCTTTTTTTCCTTTACATAATATATAAATAGTTCCTTTCTTTCAGACTTGCTAGAATTATGAACTACCTTTAAAGCAACACTACAATGTTGGTCAAGGTTATAGACTTTGGATTCACAGCAAAGCTCTTACAAAAGTTTTGTCAACTTCTCTTTTCAAAAAGCACAAACAAATCAAGACAATTTATTTTCCTTTACCGCCAAGATTTGAAATAAAGATGACTAAATTATCTGATTGTGAAAATGACTTACAGCAGTGAGGAGAGTTGCATTCTCGGATGGATAGAAGGCAGCAGCAAACACAGCCACAACAAACAGGTTGATAAGAAAGGATATAAACAATGCAATGGCTGTAGACAAAACAAGATGATAAGATGAACAGGTTGAAAGTCTCCTCCAGGTATTTAGAATTGGAAAGAAAAGCCCCACTTAATGCTTCCTTAATACTATGTTGAATTTTGAAATATGAACAAATATATTTATAGTTTCAAATTTGTGACTTTTCATCACACCTCCTAAAAAGTCATGGACAAGAAACGTTTTCAAGTATGGTTATCCAGTAAAATGTTTGAGACCGTATTCCCCTCAACCTGTACATTCTCTTTAGTTTCCACATGTAGAAAGTGTATTAATTCCAGTACAAATGCCTCATAAGTATGCCTCTTTTTATAGAAATATACGACTAATGGCATTTATCTCTCCGTTATTGAACATATTTGATGAGTTTCTAGTAAGACTTTTAACTGATTTTTTTATTCAAATATATGCAACCCGAAATATCTTACCTGATTCAATGGAATAGTACTTATTGCTTTCTCGAACCTCGAACTTATCTTTGTGATCTACCTTGCGAGTCTAAATACAAAGAACAGAGAGAGAGAGACATTAATCTTAATAACCAGGGATAATGAATTAAATTCTTTCATTAAATAGAACATAATTGGAGCTGACACTACCTTCTGCAGAGCCATAGAAAAGAGAGCATAGTCAAAATCATAATGTTGACTAATTCTATAGAAAAACTACTCTGAGAGAAAACAATAAAAGAAATTGAATCAGGACAGAAGCATGATACCAAAATCAATTTATGCAGTAGTATGAGTGACTACTTATGATGATATTATAGTTCTGAAATTTTGTTACAGGCTCTAAATTTTAACTTCCTAAGGCATGATGTTGAAATAAATGGATCGACACCTAACGACTGTTGCAAAACTCTACACTATCATAAATCTGCTTTTCCAAACAAGAATACTTATTGGGTAATCAAACACTGACAAATTCACATGAGGATCTGTACCATCTATCATCATCCATTCAGAAGAATGGTTATTTTGGAATTCTCCTTTCTCACATTATGAAATGTTTAAAGAGAAGTGGTCAAGACTCACCAATACAAGGGCAGAGTGCAGGTAGATGTTGTGAGGCATGATGACAGCCCCTACTATGCCCACTGCTTGTTGGATAGCTGGAAGTTTACACCCCTCACACCAGGGAAACCACATACCCTTCAAGATCTCACCTTGGTCTGGGGCTACAACGATGTACTGTTAAACAAAAACAAAGATTGTGAAGGTAAGTTCAGGAACATAGTGAAGATAATTTTATGAGACATGGTGGCAGCCCCTACCAAGCCTTCTTCATTTTTCATTTAAAAGAGTAAATAATTAAATTACGCAAATGTGATTTGTGTGAATGTACATATACGCCAAGAGTGTAGCATTCTGGGATGATATTGAAACATTTTTTACAATGTATTTACAATCAATTTAACAAAAATTAGAATAATTAATGAAATGTACACATTTTTGTGTATGAAAATTAGTCAAGACTTCTTGAGAAATGTGCATGCACTGCAGTTTGCCCTTTTGAACCATAGCTATTCTACAGAGAGCTTGAAAGAATTTAAGAGGTCAAAATAAACATTAGAGTCTTTCTTACCATGTACAGAAAAGCTCCTCCCATAGTTGTGATGAGAGCTCCAAATAACGCTTCCAATTTACGTAGACCTGAAACATCATGAAATCAGACATAAAAATACTTGATCAATATGTGCAAATATGCATTATCTCCAACAGATATAACTTTTTTTTTTCCTACTCATTTTTTATTTGAATCATTAAGAAATCATTTCCATTAAAAATTTATTTTAATGTCATAACCACATAAATAAATGACGTCTGAAATAAGAACTAAGATCTTCAGAAAGGATTCCTTCTTGATAGTATGTTGCTCATTCTTCCCTCTAACTACATGTAATAAGAAATTAAACTCACAACCAAATTATGACTTCTCTTTATAAAACAGGGATACCAGTAGCAATTGTCTCTAGGGCCGGGAAAAAAAAGTCCCGTCATCCCTGATAAAACAGTAGTTCATACAAAAGTAACCAAACAGGAAACAATGCTTACCTGCACTCTCTAAGAAGAGGAATGTGAACGTGTCTACTCCAGTGATAAGGCAGCCAGCATAAATTGGAATCCTGCAAAGAAACAAAGAAAGATGATGATCATCCTTTAGCACCAAAATTGCCAGATCTTTACTCTAACTGTCTACTATATCCTAAAAAGATAAAACTACCAAAATTCACGCTATCACTAATATATTAAACTTATCCGTATGTAACGTTCAGGCCACATTTCAAATGCACTCTTGGATAGTTTGGTGACCAAGTTGCTTCCGATCTACTTTGCGGCTGCGCTTTGCATGCCAGTGTGCATTGTGTGCGTGTGTACTTTAGAGTTTGTTGGCTCATTGGACGAGTCAACGGACATAATTCGTCTTGGTGGGGTATTCTAAAGTTAAGCACATCATTTTCTTGTAGTTTCGGGAAGGGCCTTCCATTAATTCAATCTGGTCGATGATATGATCTCCAGCATTAACAGTTGTAAATAAACTCAAATCCAAAGCAAAAAGCAAGTAATTATTACACTCTTCTGAGATGTTGACAGTCAAGTTGTATTCTCAATTATGTTTTCCAATCCTATAATTGCAATAAAATGCAGTGTGAGAACTTATTTATTACTGGATAGAAGATTGATTGCTTTAGCTGATTCGACCCGCTCTTGAATGTCTGATCCAATGATTGCAATCTCAGTCAGGTTATCTTATCCAAGGATTGCATATTAATGTAATGTGAAGAGAACTTACTTATCGTCGGACAGAAGATTGATTGCGACCACTGATCCAACCACCTCTTGAATGTCTGATCCAATGATTGCAAACTCAGTCAGTTTATCTAATCCATGATTGCAAATTAATGTAATGTGAAGAGAACTTACTTATTGTTGGACAGAAGATTGATTGCCACCACTGATCCAACCACCTCTTGAATGTTCGATCCAATGATTGCAAACTCAGTCAGGTTATCTTATCCAAGGATTGCATATTAATGTAATGTGAAGAGAACTTACTTATTGTTGGACAGAAGATTGATTGCCACCACTGATCCAACCACCTCTTGAATGTCTGATCCAATGATTGCAATCAAATGTAATATGAAGAGAACTTACTTATTATTGGACAGAAGATTCATTGCCACAGCCGATCCAACCACCTCTTGAATGTCTGATCCAATGATTGCAATCTCAATCATGATCCACAGAGCTATACGAGGAACAGGTGGATACTCCGGTAGCACACCTGGGCTAGATGATAACCTGTAGACCATGACAAACCAAATGGTAGTTCAAGCCATATATATAGATTACAATGTATCACATGAGGATTTGTTCTTAAGCAATTATTAAACTAATAAAACAATTACTGGTATAACTAACATAACTTTGCCACACTGCATGACGCTTCATTATTAATGACATTTTAATCCTACAGTTGAGGCGAAATAACACAATGATACAATTTATGGAAGTATTGTGTAATTAATACAATGATTGATAACACATGACATACTAAAAAAATACAAATTTTCCTAGCCACTATTAAGTATTAAATCACAAACTACAGTTAGTACATTTTTCCTCACACATAATCTCATATTTTCAAACGGTATTTAATTATGCCATCTTACAGTGATCCATCTCAACACTAACAAGAATCATGCACATGTCAATGAAACTTACTGAATTTATTATTATCAATGGTAATACGTATTGACAAACTAAACAAGAAAGCCTTGTTATAACTTACCTGTAACAGAGCCCAATCTGGCAGCTAGTAGCTGTAACACTAAACCCATCACTGTACACCACATAAGCACCCATAGCAGCTGTTATCAGAAAGGAAGGAATAGGTCTTGTAATGATGGTGGAATCAACTCTTTACAAGTTCTCCTCATTTTGCTTACATAAACCCCCTCGACTTGTGCACAATACTCAGGAATGGTGGAAACCATTAACAACCTATTGTATTGCATTTGCTAAGTCAAATCACAGTCAATTATATAAAATATTCTGATTTAAATTACCTAACCAAAATTGCTAAGGTCTGATTATACATGCACATGAGTGATACAAATTAATTACTTGATTACCGTAAGTTTGAAAAGTTAGCGCTGCCACTTCTCTCATTTTCAACTACATTCTGTTATTATAGGGTGTTCAAGGCTATCAAAACATCATTCTGTTACATTTGTACACATTTACTCTTGGTTAATGCAAGGAATTAGTTGTTTCCACAAGCCTAAGGTCACCAAATCACATAGGGCCTAACCCAAAATACCACCCTTACAGTAGTAAAATCGAAAGTGAGCAAAAATGTATGAGGGAAAAGCCTTCAAGTATTTGGTCTTTACTTACATTTATTCTTTTCATTTTATTCATAATCTCTAGCACCACAGTCATACCTACAATGGCAAGTGATCAAAGGCTTTCATTTTCATTTGTGGTTTTATAATGTAACACTTTCTGTAGGATGCAAGATGCATAGAAGTAAACAAGAGCACTTGGTTTAATAGAGCATGAACTGATATTTTGAGTCCAAAATCAAAGGAAGTCATTTTAGTTCAACGAAAGAAATGAATTACAGTAAAGCTATGATATAATTTTGTGATTAGAAAAAGATTGCTTTAGAGAAAGAAAAAAACGGCAACCACAGACTATTTTTAAGTTCAAAGAGGTTAAGTTTTGTATTTTCAACAATCCAATTAACTTACTTGTCAAACATGCACTGACGATGATAACTGCTGTGCTAACATACAATAAAAAGGCTAATAAATAGTCTACAGTTTTTTATGGCTTAAAATAAGACTTTTATAGAGCTACTTTATAGAGTGCTGCAGACGAAAAGAAAACAAAGTGATTCACTTGACCTTTGTTCAGACAGAGGTGGCAGCACTTAAAGGGATAGTTGAGTTCTTGTTTAAGACTGCAAATGCCCTCAAAGTGCATGATTATCGCTCTTATTCTTATTTATGACATTTCTAGTGCCCTTTTAGAACCTAAAATTGCTATGAAGGTAATTTTAGACCCGAAATGTGTGAATTTAGATTGAATACTATCATACCAATTACAATTCAGCTCCACTTTCAAAAACATACAGTGACCGTTAATTAATTAATAATAACAATATACGGGCCGGCTGGTTGTGCATATTATAACCAACACGAAAAAGCCAACAAAAGCCAATATTGGCATTGGCTGGAATAAAACGTATAAGGCGCTATCTCGTTTTTCAACGGCTGGTTCAAAATTACCGAATATTTGTGGGGCACCACAAATATTAGAAATGGTCATATTTATGGATATTTTAGCCGTCTCTGAACAGATTTTGATCTAACAAACATGATTTTGTCATTTAAATTGTATATTCTTTCAAATTTGACACTCAGTTTTTCATAATATCTCACACACAAAATTATTTTGTGTAGCACCCTCTGCAACAAAAGTCAACTATCCCTTTAATAGTGTTGATTTATACTCATTTACAGTCACTAATTGATTGCTTCCTCACTGAATCAAAATCCCCTAAATGTTGAACAATCAAAAAGGGTTCATGGGGCATGTACATGGGGCATGTTCATGTATTTCATGCAAAACGTTTACATTTAACACTCAAGGAAATAAATTAGTAACTTATGATATCAATTCAATGAAGAAATAAGACATGAAGTAAAATGTAAATTGTATTTTTCGGTATACGGTGAAATTTCTGAATTTCTTAAGAAATAGAATATGAAAAAATTATAATCCTTCACATCATTACATAGAAACTTCTACACTAGACAGGGTACATCACTCTTGCACAAAGTTATTATAACTACTTACAATCCTGACATAATTGTTATTAATGGGTGAACTCGATCTCTTATGTCCAGTATACAGTTTTACTGGCTGACTTTGATTATCTTAATCCCTACCGGCCTACCCCCCAACCTATAAAAAAAAATATTTAAAAAAAGCTGAAAATCAGTATTCACAATTCTAACTTCATTTAAAGTTTTAAACTAAATCACATAATTGCTACATTTTAGCACCAATGTACATTGTGATGATGATGATGATGTCTTGTGTTGTATGATAGACTGCTTGATAAATTGTCACTGGGTAGATAGACTCACTTTTTAGCCTACTGCATCCATAGTCTTGCTTTAATGTTTGAATAATATTTTCAGTGATATCACATGACATCATCATGTATGAATTACCCTGTATTCAGCAATAGCGCCTGACTGCAGATCCGATTCTATGTTGCCTGGATCAAGGTAGGCTATGCTCATCAGGAAGCCAGGACCAGTGAAAGCCCACAACTTCCTCCAACTGAAGCTGGTCTAGGAAGCATAACAGCAGGAAGAAAAACAATTAATACCTAATGACATTATCTTTAAGTACTCTATTAACAGATCAATTGCTTCCCCTTATGGCACAATTTTAGATTATGAGTAATTACTATACAGTCAAACCTGCTTTAGTGACCACCTGTATAGAAAGACCACCTGTCTACAAAGACCACATTTTTTGTTTCCCTTGAAAATGGTTTCTCATTGAAACATGAACTAAAGGAACCTGTACATATTAAGACCACCTGCCTATAAAGACCACTTTTCTTGTCTCCCTTGGGTGGTCTTTATAGACAGGTTTCACTGTATAATGAGATCATTCCCTGAACAAGTATACACAGTTTTTAAAGCTCATTTGCAAAACTGAGCACTCCTATCACTGTGACTCTTTTATATACAGGTAGACAGAACATTTAAACGCATTAACCCATTCAAGACAACTGCAAATATTTTGGTCTGTCTTCTAGTTCAGTTAAACCAGACCTGGGGGGTGTTTCACAAAGATCCTAAGTCGAACTTAACTCTAAGTTGGACTTAAAAATTATGGAGAGCCATTTGTAGCCTTCAAATAAAATATATTCAAAAGCTAAAATTCAAGTATTTTAGAATGTTCATAAATTCCACATCAAGAACATGAAATCTCCTTGATAATAGAAAATATGAATGATTTGAATCAACATTTTATGCCTTTAAAAAAACTTTTACAAAATATTTTCAAAGATGCTAACGGCTTTCCATAATTTTTAAGTCCAACTTAGAGATAAGTTCAACTTAGGATCTTTGTGAAACACCCCCCAGACCCTGGCTCTCGGATCATGTTTAATAATGGGAAAACCTCAGACCTCAGATGCGATTCGTTCATGTTAAACCTGATTTTGGACAAAAGCTTAAAGGGGAATCCAACCTTGATAGCAAACCTAACTAGAAGAAAGCTGAAGAAAATCAGAAGCATACTAGTGAAAGTTTGAATAAAATTGAATAACAAAATGAGAAATGAGACAGTTATGAATTTTTGAGAGTTGCAATTACTATAGGCATGGGCTTTTTAAATTGACTGAATCGGTGATGTCTCTGTGATGCAGTGGCGGACAACTATCCCATTTTTCCCAACACCCCAAAAATGACTAGAATTTCAATTTTTCAAAATAATTTATATGACTCATGATGCTCTTTTCTTTTTAGAGGACGTGTAATAATGTACTCTCCATAATTTATTTTGAGTAGTGCCTCAAGGGTGAAAGCCCTTGGGAGAAAAACAGAAATTAGTGATATTTTTATACATGACAAACAGGAGAGTAATCCTTCACTATGTCACAATCCACTGACAAAATTGCCAACTTGAGATTCGCATAGCTTTAGTGATCTCATATTAAAAAAACATTCATAACTTTCTTATCATTGGTCTGATTTATTTCAAATTCTCGCCATTTTTCTGCTTTCATTCAAATGAACTTATTACTAGGATTGGATTGCCCTTTAAACCCAGCGTCAGGTTTAAATTTTATTAGCTGGTAGAATAAATTGTAAAGAAAGAGAAGACTAAAAGGAAAGGAAAGAAAAGAAAAAAACTTACTGTTCCAGTATGAGGTATTTGGACTGCACCAGCAGTCATCTCAAAGCCAGGATCACCTTCTTTTGCAGCAGGTGCATGGTTCTCAGAAGGCTCATTATTAGGTTCCTTCATGATAGCTTCACATGTATCCCCTCCCCCATCCATCGTCCCAGCACAATTTTGAAGCTGATTGTCTTCAATGGGTGATGCTCCACTGCCAAGCACCATCACTTTGGTTCAGCGACCGCCTTGAAGAACAGATGAATATTTAATTGATTATTAGGTATGTTTTAGTAGGATATCTCCACGCCGGAGTTACGGGGTCGAAGTCTGGATATGATTCTGAACTAGCGCCGTTATGTCTACTGACTACTGTATTCTAAGCACGAGCTAGCTTCCAACCTACCACCACGACCATGACCAACGGAACATCAAGCGGCTAGCTCGGGCGACAAGAGAGTATACGGTACCGTTATGATTCAACGACTAGTACTGTAGATGTTGCTTCTAATCTTATTCTTAAGCTTGGAATTGTCATGATGATGCAATTTTACAATTTAATGTTGATGGCAAATTCAAGTATACATATATTTGCAAAAGAATATTTGATTTTCAACTGGTATTATATTATGATAGCTACTGGCACTACTGGTATCTTACCTACAATCACGTAACGGACAACCGAATATTTAGATTATATTATAACGTACACCCACGGCCGTACGGCCACGTACCGGTACGTACATGCCTCAGGAATTTCACGTGACTTATAATTGCGCAATATTGACTAGCGTAGCCTCTCACAAGAAATTGTACGACTACTGGCTTACATAGTCATCTGATTTTTACCCTATAATATTGAAGTTAGTAGCTATTAATTATCATATATATTTTTTTAATTATTTTATATGTTATATAGTAATTATCATCTTTAAATCTTGCAGCTGA
The DNA here is from genome assembly GCA_037976565.1 of Mesocentrotus franciscanus. Classification (NCBI taxonomy): domain Eukaryota; kingdom Metazoa; phylum Echinodermata; class Echinoidea; order Camarodonta; family Strongylocentrotidae; genus Mesocentrotus; species Mesocentrotus franciscanus. The sequence continues at coordinate 29,057,953 of CP137666.1, read as the reverse complement.
AATAAAAGTGAGAACAAGAAAGGATCAAAGGCCTGGAAGTCAGCCTGGAAGTCAGCCTGGAAGTCATTCTAAGGAAAACTTTGTATGTACATGTAATGTACTTTCAACTCGAAACCAGGGGCCCGAAAAGACAGTAGTACTAGTAATAACTTTATCCGCCAAATACGGAGATATGTGGATATGTGACTGTCTCTGATCTTCCTAAACCGTTTCGTGAAGAGTTTACTAGCTAGACATCTCGTGAAATCGAGACTATCGGCAAGAAGAGGAGCCAAGACATATAGCCTTAGTCGCAATTCCCAGCACCGGAGTAAACAAAAAAGTAATTTTAGGAAAATTGCAATTATTTAAATGAATTAGGAATTTTAAAAAAGATTGAAAATGGTACCAGTGAATAAGAGATGCAATATACTTCAAATTTTGTGTAGATTATACCATAGAATTACTTGTAAAATATAATTGTGAGTATTTCATTTCATGACCGGTGAATCAGTCTTGTGTTTGAGATGGGTACCCCCCGCATATTTTCATTTGATAGTTCATAAAAAATACACCCTTAATTATTCTTAGTAAAAATACGATGTTATGAAAGTTTTCTAAACGTTAAAACACATGTTTTAAACTATTCATTTTACACATTTGAGGATATAATTTCTCTCGAAATTAATATGGGTCTGAAAACTAGAGAATACACTTCTGACTATGGCTTGCCTGCCGTGGCAGATTACCCATTCCTTCGAGGATTTTACAATGTGGAAATTAACGCGTATAACCAGTTTAGTTTAGAGAAAAAAGCCTCAGATATAAACTAGGCGTTGTGGCGTGCGCCTGTAATCCAGCTAACAGTGGAAGTTACAAACTGATTCAGCCGAGGACGCAGGTTCGAAACTGAATCGCGTCTTTCGGATGGTGACGTTAAAGGTCGGTCCCCAGACGTAAATAATCATATCTGATTGATACACGTCTGTAAAAACCCAACACACACACACACACACATATAAACATGGCATATTTTCATAAGGCCAAATAACAAAAATAACGTGTTTCTCGTCCGGACTTTAAAAAAAAAGAAGGAAGCAGGGCATTGCTATTTACTATTTTGCTATTTACTATTTTGCTTTTTTTCCCCAGATAGCTGCCATGCTAATTATAGCTGGTCAAGCCTATTTATTCACAGATATTGTGCTATGTGAGTATACTGATGCAATGTATGACAAAACAAATGATTTGTATCACTTTAGAAGCTATTTAAACAAAATGTATATCACAGGCTTTTTTGGGGGGAGGGCTTTTTTGGGGGCTTTTTTTTCTGAATAGTAAATAGTGAAAAAAAAAAAAAAAAGGAGGCGGCGGGCAAAAAGGAGGCGGGCGGGGACGAGAAACACTTTATTTTTGTCATTTGGCCTAAGATTTTCAAAAATAAAAAATGATAACTTCCCTGTTTAAGTGAATGTGTAGAAAGATCATAGCTGGAGGATTTCTTGTCCTTTTTTGCCAGCCATAGTCTACCCAATAAATGACATGTGATGGCGCTGCCCATCGACTAAAAAGTTATGACAGAGATATGACAGGGTTTTTTTGCGTCAATACTACTTTAATAGTCAGGATGTTGTCCTTGATCTTGGCAAAGAGGGCTTCGTGAAACACGTAGCGGACAAGTAGCTTACTAACGCTGATTTAGTCAAGAAGATAGACTTATGACGGTTTCGAGAAACGGCCCCCTGAGACTTTTGGAGGAGGGGGTGGGGTTATACTACAATTTACATCTATGGTGATAATAATCATCCTTGATTGGTTGCAACCAAAGCAACAAAAAAATAAACAAAAAAATGAATAAATAAAACACATCAAAGGCAAACAAAGTTTGAGAAAGGCGATGAAGAGTATACAATATTTAATGGTAAATGAGTTGACAAAGCTAGCAACTGAAATTGCATAGCTTTGACTCCAAGAACATAGGCTTTAATTAACATACAAGGTGAATTTAATCCAAATAAATAAAACTCGTGAGATGAAATATATATAAAAACAAAGTGGTAACACAACTGAAAAAGGGAGCAGGCATATAAAAATGAAGAAGTCGAAAAAAAAACACGAAAAATCAGACGATTTTTGTTAATACAGTTACAGCCTATATATACACGATTATATTCTGCTGGCTCCTCCTCTCTTATAGCCTTTGTCCTCATGCCACGGTATACCTATATGTGCCTCCCATGATAACCTAAGGCGAGATAGTGTGAGAGAGAGAGAGAGAGAGAGAGAGAGGGGGTTCTCTCTTAGAGACATATGTATGACCCCCTCCAACACTCTACAGTCTTGTTCTCTCGAATTTCACCTACCGAGTACGGGTGCCCTTCACCCATGATGAAAAAAAGGGGTGGGGTAGAACACGTATAATCCTACACAGTTTCTTTGGGGCATAAACACGTATCTGGAGTGTAGACTGCCCAACGATCTTATATCCCAATAATGTATTGTTGTTGTTGTTGTTGTTTTGCTTTGCATTCTGGGGTATCAAACGGGGGTGGGTGGAAGCCGGCTTTACGCTTTGCTGGATTCGCGACTGATACTTGGGGCACATAATTATTCATTGTATCTGCCTAAAGAGTTTTCCTTGATCTGCCTAAGCAACTCTTACTATGGGTACTCACTCAATCGACAATCTACATTCGTATATCTATGCGCCCCCTTTAGACATTTTTGAAAGACATCTAACATTATTTGCCCACCGGTATATAGGTTTTTCCCCTAAGTGGGAGGGACATTATAGAGAAGGATATAAGGATATGATTTTAATGCATCGTGCCTTTATATTTTGATGGAGAAAAAAAAATTAATGCGCCGATGAAAAAAGAAACTATATCTCGTATCAATTTAGGGAAACAAAACAACCTTAAGTTATTAATAGATATGAAAAGTGATCTGTTCATGTTAAAGGGGAAGTCCACCCCGGTATTGAGTTGATTTTAATAGAAGCAGAAAAATGAGACGAACGGGTCAGTGAAAGTTTGAGCGAAATCCGATTAAAAATAGGAATGTTATGATTTTTTTTTCAACAGTAAAACACAAATTGGCAACGCTGTGACGCAACTTGCGAGGTCCTCTCTAATTTGGTCTGTACAGAACATTTCAATAACTTTTATTTTCTTAGTTATTAATAACAGAGTAGATTTGTTTATACAAGGAGTTTAAACAAATATATTTGAAATAATTATATTTGGGATGCATGTATGATTAAACATTTCCTATAGGCTAAATAGAAAGTTCTGATTTATTGTTGGCATTGACCTTTAAACAAAAATTGATTGACTGATTGATTTTATTCAACCGACTGCTAAAAAGTTAGCAGGCCTATACTTGATGATAAGCACCGAATAGACATATCAAAGGGAAATGGTTATTGAATAACAGTCATCACATACAAATGTGATCAGCCCTTGTTGTGTCCCCTTTTGGCCATAGATTACAATTCATTACTGAGAAATTATCATCAAAATTACGACGTCTAATGATAACCAACATTCAAATATTAATCACAGAGTTATCTCCAAATGGGTCGAACGACTAACAAAACAAAAGGCGCTTCTACTCTTTACACACCATGTTTGTAAGTTTCCATCACTAATTACTAAATTATTGAATCACTACATTATTTGAAATAACATTATGCTTATATAAATTAATGAAAACAGTATATCTACATGAGAGAAAATTGATATAAGAATTGTAGTCAGAGGCTGAAAACAGAGAATCTGCACACCCATGTTGTTTTCAAACTAAACAATGTTAGGAATGTTTTATACTCAGTATAATTTGTACTGAACATGTTTGTTCAACCGTGTCAGTTTAATCACGTGAATTCACTACTCATGTTCTAATGTTGTGAGCTACAATGGTTGCGAATACTTCCCTCGGGCCGATGATGCAGAAACCTTAGCATGCTTTAAGTGAATATCAGCCGACAGCCCCTCCCTCCTCACCCCCCACACACACACCCACGAGTTATTACGAAGACCCTGTACTGGGCAAATATTTTTACAACGTTGCTTCTGCCGAAATATAACAAAAGCTATCTCATTATAAGAAGCTCGTTCAGTGAATATTTGCTATTACACGAAGTGCCCCCAAGAATGAATCCTTATCAACTCCTTCACATTCCAAGACGAAATCCCACCTTTCTTATTTCATTTATATGTCATTATCGTTGTGATTATTGTGGCACTTGTGTCAAAATTATACTAATTATCTAACCGTTGTATGAATTCCTTCTAAGAATTCTTTTTGAACATCACATGCTTTGCATGAGCTTTTAGTAATTGTTATTTCATAACCAAAATATATGTCAATAACAACTATTATCCCTTTTTCTCTCTTTAAGTGAATCATATGGTACGATATTTTCTTGTTACCTGACGACACTATACTGATATAAGCTTGAAAAACAACACAATCTCTACCAAATCGAACCTGTTTCGGGGTTGGTTATGTTGGACAGACCTCAGGCAGATAATGAGTATAATTCATAAAAATAAAAAATAAAAATCAATATCCAAATAACAGATGGTAACCATGGTAACGCATCACTCATGCATATCTTTCAAGATCAATGCATTCAATCAGTCAGAATAGAGATACTTGGTTACGTTCATCATTGAATTCCTATCCAAAGGACTGAGCAAACAATTCGATTAGAAGGAAAAAAAAACCATTTTCTCCAGCTGCATAACAATAATTGTTGAGAAAACAAGAAAAGTGCGCTGACGGCAAGGATAACTTGTTTTCATGTTACACTCCTCTTTCAGTCACATTCTTGCTATTTAGTTAACCAAACTGTCTATGATTAAATTCAAAGAGGGGAAAACATCTACAAGTTGCATTCTCATCCCATTGGAATGCTCTTCAATCATGTAAACCAATTATCACAATTTCTCCTCTTCAAGGAGTACGCCTTTGTATAAGTCTATGGCAATGTTTTGTTGGTTCTTTAAATTACCAACTAAATAATGTCGAAAATGTACGACGTTGTATGTTATAAGGTAGGCGTATGCCGCGTAAAGGCCGAAGCCCCCCTCCCCCTCGCCTGGGGCTTTGGAATGTAAAAAAAGATCAAATCTCACTCTTGGAAACCATTATCTCGTGTATTACCTTAAGTATTTCAATGATGAAATGACACCAGCAGTACTTGTTAACACACACAAAAAAAGACTCAAAAAGTTGGTAAATATGGCATGAAACTGTCACACTCTATCTATGATGAAAGTAACATGGGGCAAATCATTTTGAATAACATTTTCATGATAACGAATTGAAAAGGAAGGAAGGTAATATCTCTTTGTGATCGATGATTGTAAGCGGAAACTGGAAGTAGGTTTGTGGGTAACAGAAGTATGCTTCGTTTCTACCAGGAGCATTTCAAGGGGGTCTGGCATTCCTTTCCCAAGAGACATGATCTTTAGAAAAGATTTTATGTTGTGTGAGTTTTGATTTGTACGGGCTTGTTGGGAAACCATAATTATTCGGGACAGGCCTTGGACTAAATGAAAACGTTACAAATCTGAACACTTTCATGTACATATTATACTACCAAAGGGGAGTACATGAATGTATATGCATCATCTTACCAATGTTTTTGTGAGACGCTTTGATACCCTTCAAACTAACGAAACTGTTAATCTTATTCAAGTATATTTAACTTGATTCCAATTTCCATCATTGTCATATACTCGCGACAATGGTAATGGATTATCTTTACAACCAATGCCAGATTTTCTTTTACACTGTACATGCATGCATTGATAATGGCTAGAAATCAGAAGGTCGTTGTAGTGACCATGTGAGAGGCTGTGCTATTGAAGCAAAAGTGAATCAAGGCCACGAAGCTCAGAGATTAAACAAAACGTGATAATCAATCTGTACTTACCCGGTTACCCCAGTTTACTATTGTGAGTGTACCTAGAAGTTAAAGCTCTTTTATTTATGAAAGGGATTATTCCTTTATCTTGTACAAAACGTTCTCTGTTTAAATATATGCAACTACACTGTTGCCGATAAAGCTGGATTTTACTTGTTGTAACCTCTTTTAATGAAATGATAGTGACAATATGGATTATTCTAGAAAGATAAAGTTTATACTTCTCAGAACTTCATTGATCAATAAAGTTATGAGGAGTTAAAGATAAAGTTGAGTTCTGGTCATGCGATTGCATTGTGAAAGAAACGTTGTGGAATCGATCAGGAAAGGTTGATCATCTAGCATATAAGTATTGGTGTGTACTGCAAGGTTCTGGAATCATCAAAATGATAAGAAATTTGTCCCAGTCTTGGTAAAGTTACAAGCACTGTACACAGTAAGATGTATATGGGACTACGCGACCACGTGCGCGATATCTATTTGGTCCCAATAGATATAATAATTTACCAAATATATCAATTAGTAGGCGGTTTCCCGACTTTCCCGGCAAAATTTGTATCATCACGTATTAGTCAAAACATATTCTTTCACATGATTGGTAATGAGAGCTTCCGTTTCAATTTTTTGAGAGAGGGGCGTTTCCAAAACTGGTCTTTACCTTTAAACACTTTATCTTTCAAGAGTAAACCATACTGTCACAATCATTTCATGAAAAGAGGTAAGACAAAAAATTATTCAAATTTTATCTTCTTCTTCTTCGTCATAATCTGCCTCCTTCACTCCTGGGCAACAGTGTATGTTAAAACGGAGTAAAACTTGTTGATGACATAGATATTTTTCTCACGTCTGATGCGAATTCCTTTGTAAGATTTATTCGTCCATAAACCGCAGACATTCTAAAAATGATATCTGATTACATGTCTCCTCTCCGCCTCTTACATACGGTAATAATACTTATTAAGAATGTCTCGCCATTGACTAAAGTAACAGTCTGAATATGCTTTACTGACAAACACACGTGGCGTCAAGTTAGTAATTTGTAATATGGGATTATCTGACACTTAGGTAAATCCACCTGCCGGCAGGAATTAGCACAGACACACTCACGTATCGTAGTGTGTTTAGATGAGCTTGACACAAAATACAAAACCGACAGAAAAAGAAATGTATGTCACGCCGATTTAATAGTTTTATGCCCTCCAGGGAATAATAGTTAGTAATCACGAACAATTGATAAATAAGTGGATATCTAAAATGTTCTTAATTCTACCTGAGGAATGCGGTATCAATAAGGAAGGAAATTTTCTTCTTCAATAATCAACATCTACATCATTTACCTTAGACATAATATTGACGTTACCCTATTTTCAGAGATGATTATTACAACAATCGTCTGTGAATACTAACATAACTATGAGGGCATAATCTAGAATGTATAGTATACTTCTATGTCATTGTACTAATATTTTTTATAATAAAAAGAAAAGTTAACCAAATCTATTAAGACACATTTTGTTTTAAACTAAAGAGAAACTATCAAAAGAAAAATGATTGGTCCGCATTTATTAAACTCTCCTAATTAAGACAAATAATCATGATCGCTTGTCTGGCATCTTCTCGTATGAACAGCCTATACAGTTCGTGATTGGCGCCGTGTGAAGTATCCTCCACTTACAATAAGCTTTGACGAGACAGCTAGTGGCGTGTTCTAAAGCAGCTTTGTTTCAAAGGTGACGGGATTATCGAGATATGAATAGGGACAAATAAGACCTCTCTGTTACAAGTGACTTTTAAGCTTTTGTTTCAGGTCACCATGTCAATATATGACTTGTAAGGGGTGTTGATCCGCTGTTACTGCTTTTTATTTCCCTTCTTTTTTGCGTTGTTCATGACAGTCATTCATACTCTTACCTCTTACTCACTCACTCATCTCTCTCTCTCTCTCTCTCTCTCTCTCTTTCTCTCTTTCTCTCTTACTCACTGTGTTTGTGTGTGTGTTCCCCTCTATCTCTCTCTCCCGTCTTCTCTCTCTATGTTCTCTACCTGTATCTTCACCATTTCTCTCTTGTATATTTGCCCACTTCTCTCCCCCATCTCTCTCTCTCTCTCTCTCTCTCTCTCCTCTATCTCTCTCTCTCTCTCTCTCTCTCTCTCTCTCTCTCTCTCTCTCTCTCTATGCATGTCTTTCTACATTTATTCCTCTCTCCCCTTCTTTCTCCATGTATCTACATGCTTATAATTATCTTTGTCTGATGTAGTAAATAATTATACAGTATAGGCGTACGGTCTATCTGCTTTTTCGTCATTCTTATTTCGTTTAATCTATTCATGATCTTAATAAGGGATACAAAAAAAATCACACTTAATTGAAGATATGAATTTCATGCCATAAATTGTACGACCTTACATCGAATTGAAATCGTGAATTGATTATTTGGATTCAGCCATAATTATATTTCTCTATCTTTACCATCTCAAAGTCAGCCTATTGTATTTTTAACCAGTGCAACCCGTCTTGCTAATTCTTCTCGCCCCTGCCCTTGATATGTAAATGTTAGAAAATCCACCCGTGATTCCAGACAAGGACTTTTAAGTTTTAGGGACTTATGCTTGTTTACGGAGTTTCAAGGGCTAAAACCAGTGCATGAGGCAGGTATTTGTAAGAATTCTTACAAGTGCAGGCGACGTACAGACAGATGAAGACCTAATCCAGACTGGTACTTGCACACTAATCAGATTTTAACATACGACGCCGATATCTATAGTCATTTTATGATGAAATTGTTTTTTTTTGCTGTCTATATACATAAAAGTGGCACTTTGTGGCTAAAATTCCAGAGCACATTAGGAAAAGCTTTATGAACTGTCTTCTGTCGACTTGAATGTAGTCACAAATATTGGGTGTGATGATTTAACCTTTGTGTGCTAAAATGGCATCACATTGCTGAAAGCAATCTGGACGAGAAATAAGAGTGTGAGAGAGAGAGAGAGAGAGAGAGAGAAAAGGGAGGGGGAAGAGGAGGGAGAGAAAGGGGGATAGGGGTGAGAGAGGAGGGGAGAAAGATAGAGGCACACAGACTCTTTAATCATCTTTTCTGCCTACATGCATGGATCAAAATTCTGATTTAGTCCTGTAAGTATGAATTTTCATGTTTTATGATAAATTGCTCTTTCTACAGATGTTAAACGGCAGGCATATTTAGGTGATTAACACGGTCCTTCATTCTGTTGCCTCAAGAGTAGACAAATATTCTTTTCAAAGAGGGAGACTTCTACCGGATGTTATTTGCTTTTAATCTGCCTGCTCGACTGCTTGAGGTAGGATTTGAGATTCTATTTTTTTTCTCCCAAATATATTTCCTTGCGAAACCTTTTAAATGAACACGACCACGACGATATGACCCTGCTTTTGTGACCAAGTCAAATCATTAATCACGTCTTCGTGTGTTCAAGTGGTTTAAAACTCATCATCACCATCATTGTCATCATCACAGGGTAAGATGTAAGAAAGCTGACGAATGGTCGAGTCTAAGATAAATCAATTTCAATTTCATAACATAATATGTGTTCTATACCTATTTTGAATATATTCATTGATGAAACGATTGTTAGAATATAAAAAACTTACACATGCATACATTTCTGATAGAGATCATTCATTTAAGAGAACGTAAAAGAGTCAAAGCCCACTTGAACCCATGCACAGTGAAATACTTTTTTTAATGGGATCGTGATTGAATACAACAACGAAGCGACATTATGTGGCATAGCATGAGAAGCATAAAACGAGTAAAAAGGAATTTTGTGTAATGAAACTCGTCAGTTTCTATTGCTTCACTTCAATTCAACTGGAATTATACCAAGTTATCCTCCAACATACTCGTGGCGTAAAACATGAGATAGCATCTTGCCTGACATAGCACCTAAGGAACACAGATTTCGTTTCGCACGAATCACAGTATAATACTCTTAAAGATATCCCATTTTGTTTTAAACCGATTTCTGCCAGCCTTACGAGAAGACAATGCAAAGGAACACCTTTGTTTAATAACATTTGATGCCGCAGGACAATTGGGAGGTATTTTGTGGGCTATATTTCATCATCTGAGTAGAGAGTGTTGTTTCCTTCTCAGGGCAGAGGGAGCGTTGATGCATATCTGATCCTTTCCTGTGGGTATTTCGAGATATAATGTCAAGCAATGGTGATGAACTTAAAGGTTTCTTTATAAACCAGCTCATATGAAAGTAAAATGCATCATCACGTTGAAACAGGCATCCACATTTATTTATTTATCAACTTAGATAGATAAATGGTATATTTCCCCACTTTTAGACGGCTAATAAGTATTATTCATATCGCTTCTACTTTTACCATTTTTATTTATCCTTGCTGCACGACTGGTATATATTGTTTTACATCGCTTTTCATTGTCTAGTGAAGAATAAAGGCATTGATTTATGTTATGCAATGGTATTGTTTCAATCTTACTGTCCCTTAAAAAGAGATTAGATATCTATTGTTGCTGAAAAAAATGATCGGGGTTGGTTTTTCATTTCATGTCATAGAACAAAACTTTTTATTTTCTGTCTTTAAGATACCTTCCTGCTTAAACCACCGGAACCCCTATCAAAGATTGGTACTTTATTTCTACACAAGACTTAACACAGGTGTGAGTAACGGTATAGGCCTAATACATTTGAGGTTGTAATCCTTCTTAACTTAACCAAAGAAACGGATGTTTTGGCTAACTTTTATGAATGGAATGGATTCGATAGTAATCTTGTTATCCGTTTGAGCATAATTTGCATTTTGTTTGTTGGAATATTTAACTTTGCTGCATTCTTATTTTTCCTTTTGATTTCCTGATTAAGACAATCCTACTTTCCGCTCACTGTGACTACAAATATTGGTTTTGTATTACCCATAGAAGTCATTGTCGTTCTTTAAATTTGAGCTTGATTCTAATAACCATATTTCTTTAATTAAAAGCGAGTGATAATGCAGAACAAAAGTCACAATTTAAGTCACTGTTTATACAGCACTGTTCCCGTTACCAATCAACGCGATTTTACTCCGTATGCAGACTGGCAGGGGGAGGGACATTCTAGTCCGTCCCAAGTAGGGCATACCCTAGGAAGCACAGAACGGTATAATACATCCTGCCATTAGTTTGAGGTTGTAATCCCTCTTCACTTAACCAAAGAAACGGATGTTTTGGCTGTCTTTAATGAATGGAATGGATTCGATAGTAATCTTATTTCCCATTTGAGCATAATTTGCATTTTTGGGGTAGGTGTTGGAATATTTAACTTTGCTGCATTCTTATTTTTCCTTTTGATTTCCTGATTAAGACAATCCTACTTTCCGCTCACTGTGACTACAAATATTTGTCTTCTGATACCCGTTGAAGTCATTGTCGTTCCTTAAATTTGAGCTTGATTCTAATAACCATATTTCTTTAATTAAAAGCAAGTAATAATGAAGAACGAAAATAACAATTTAAGTCTCTGTTTATACAGCACTGTTCCCGTTACCAATCAACGCGATTTTACCCCGTATGCAGTCTGGCGGGGCAAACTCCCCAGCCCACGGGGTTGGGGCGGGGGGGGGGCATTCAAGCCCGCCTCAAGTAGCCCACACCTTGTTAGGAAGCATCCATGAAGATAAAAGTGCTTCGATTGAGGATAGAAGCCGGGACTCGAACCGACGACTTTTGCTTCTCATGTTTAATACGTGCAAAAAACAACTAAATACGATCATACCAGTAGCGTACCTACGGGGGGGGGGGCAGGGGGGCAGTCTGCCCCCTGACGAGTGACAAGCAAGGAAAGGAAAGGAAAGGAAAGGAAAGGAAAGGAAAGGAAAGGAAAGGAAAGGAAAGGAAAGGAAAGGAAAGGAAAGGAAAAGGAAAGGAAAGGAAAAGGGAAAGGGAAAAGGGAAGAAAGAAGGGCTAAAAACACGAGTTAGAAGTGGACCCGCGGTTAAGCTAGCCATGCTCCGAGATTTGGGTCGTTTTCAGGTCAGAACTAGCCCTATAAGATAATAAAACAAAATGCCGATGATCGCTCTACACTAGGGCGTACAAGTTACAACGTTGAAAAGTATGTCAGGACCCAGTTAGCTTCAGGTCCATCTGTCAAATCATCATGCCGTTACACAATGTACAGGGCCCGCGCTACGGCGGGTCTCGGGGAGGGAGCCGCCCTCTTTTGAAAAAGTATGTTAAAGAAAAATAGAAAGAAATCAACCAAGGGCAAGGCCCCGGCAAAAAACTTTCCTGCAAAATGCGACACCACATTAAAACGCGAAAAAATAGCAAATGCGAGAAGTAAAAACACGGAGGCATCGTCAAGCATGTCGGCAAAGCTTCCGAGTTCGGCAGTTTGCGGATTCATAAAATCAGTCCTTAAAAGCCTAATTCGTTCAGAAAATTACAAACTTTTATCGTCAGAATCTGGGTAAAAACACTCCATTCAGTTGTACAGGTGCATAAAAGACGAACTGTCAGTCAAAAATTATCTTTTTCAATCTGCGCATAATTATATGCAAATTATACCGAGCAAAATCAGTCTCATGCATATCGTTTTAGTGTCACAGATGAGTCGTTACTGTTACACTATAGCCTATGGACAGATTGGATAGATGTGTAAATCATTAAAATTATAATCAGTGTATGATGCGAAAACGATTCATCTCCAGCTTCCGGAAATAATAATAATATTCCGCTTTTGTATGGCGCTTAATACATCTACGATGTCTCTAAGCGCTTTACAGATAATATACTAACCTGGGAATTTTTGTTGTGTCCTGCGGGACGCATTTACTCACCGCTTTTGCATAATTTGTGCGTGAGATTTTTTTCTTCTTTCTATTAAGTGCCCCTTTTTAAATCTCCGATGAGTGCCCTTATTCATATTTGAGAGGTGCCCCCTTTAACTCTGTAATAAGTGCCCCTTTTATTTTGACACGTGCCCCTTGATGTAATCAAATTGATTAATGTACTATTACCAGTCTTTTTTGTTGTAAAAGATTATATCATGTTATGTGTGGTTTTGAATAAAATGAACTTGAACTTGAACTTATCCTTTCTAATTAGTATTATTTTCCTTCTGATAATTGCACTTTTCCCGTTATCATGAGTGCCCCTTATTAAGTATGAGGAGTGCCCCATTTTCACCTCTGGTAATTCCCCTTTTTACTTTGACATGTGCTCTTTTTCTTTTCTAGTAAGTGTCCTTTTCCCTTTGGATATGTGCCCCCTTTTCCTTTCCCCATAAAAAGTGCTCCTAATTTAAAACGATTAAGAGCAATTTTGTTTTCTTTAATTTCACCCAAATCTGGCTCGCTACGCTCGCTCGTATTTAAAATTGATAGAATTATATTTCTTATTAAAGATCTTTTCAGTCTTTTATGATTAGATTGTGCTTAATGCCCATCAGGATTGTTTTTTCCTCTTTATAAGATGTAATTTTTTTGCACTGCGACCTCACAAATCTCTGGAAGTTCGCTCGCAAATAAATATTCTAACCATCACAACCAACTGCTAAGTACATGTATGATTTCCTAAACAGTATCTTGGACCATGTAAAGAGAGAAACAAACATTGAAATCATCCCTGATAATGTACTCACAGTGTAGGGGTAAATACCAATGTCTAAAAAGTTGTATATTTTCGCTATGAGGTTTCCCTTTATAGGGGCCCCCTTGTCCCGGAAAGCGCCCTTTATTGCTGGTGCTCCCCCCACTATGAATGACGCTCTGCCGCCCCTGGCCTGCTAAAAACCTCTGAATTTCCGGGGGCTCCGCCCCTTGGACCGCTGGGCCAATTTACACTCCGCTCGCTTTGCTCGCTACGCTCTACCTGATCGTAAATACTCTAGCCCCACTTTGAAAAACGTTCCCCGGGCCTGATGTAAGATGCTTTAAGCTGAAGCCCGATGCAAGTGATTGCTGTCTGCCCATCCCAACTGCTGTCCTAGTCTTGTACTGACTGGTTTTGACAATCAAGTGATACCTGACATACTAGGAAACTATACGCCAAATCGCACGAATTGAGTTTGAAAATTCGATTTTTCTTCAGCTTCTCAGGGGGGCACATCCCGCTAAATATTTTCTTACGAATCGCCCCCCCCTCGCCGCCGGCTGGATCCGCCTCTGTATGTACCCTCCTAGTGCGTGATTTCTCCCATATCTAGTGATATATCATTTTACTGTTACATTTTTTTCTCACTTTACTACATTTATTTTTATTGAGTGAATAGATGCATATTCTGAATATTCATTAGTTTTAATTGTGCATGTGGAAATGAAACAAAATAATGCAAATCAATACAATTCAATGTCAAATACACTTTTTTACATCTCCAAATGTGCAGAATTGGGAACATAATTATGTCAATAGCTTCTTCAAAGAGGAATAATAGAAGTACGTTAATAGAAACATTGTCATTACCAGTTATAAGTTAACCACTGATTTTGTCAAAATTCAATACTTTAACTTTTTTTTTAATGATAATTTTTACATCTCCAAATATGCAGAATTGGGAACATAACATGTCAAAAGCTTCTTCAAAGAGGAATAATAGAAGTACGTTAATAGAAACATTGTCATTACCAGTTATAAGTTAACCACTGATTTTGTCAAAATTCAATACATTTAACTTTTTTTAATGATAATTTTATATCTCCAAATATGCAGAATTGGGAACATAACATGTCAAAAGCTTCTTCAAAGAGGAATAATAGAAGTACGTTTAATAGAAACGTTGTCATTACCAGTAATAAGTTAACCACTGATTTTGTCAAAATTCAATACATTTAACTTTTTTTTTATGATATTTTTTTTCTTTTAAATCGAAATAGACCAAAGATATGAAGTCGCCCGATCGCAAATATTAATATCGACAATATCCCTACTGTGTTATTGGGACAACCCCTAGTCCCCCTTCACCCCCTTCCACACCCCAACACCCCCTTGCTCGTCCAAATCGCTTACCCCCCTGACGAGGTATGCCAGGTACGCCACTGGATCATACCTCAACTGAAAGGAAACAATTTCAAGGAACAATTAACTATGTACGAAAGTCATGAAGGTAAATTATAGTGTTAACGAATCGAGGCACATAAATCGAGCCATGGAAGATAGCCTATACATAACTATATTCGGTAAGAAACTATTCAGTTAGAGTGCTCATAGATATTATGCTCAGAGATGAAGGTGCTTGTGCAGTTAGTTCATTAACAAAAACTGTAGATGAAAAGTAGAGCAAAATTATGTTTTTTTAATTTTTGCTCGTCATCCATGTCTGACCTTTCTCGTCTTCTTTCTCCCCTCTCTCTCTATTTATTTATATATCTCTATTTCTCTTTCTCCTCTCTCCAGAAAAATTTGAGTGTAGATTAGTAAACATTAATAAAGACTCAACAGCCATGCTAGATTGCTATTGGGGCTTTCACCTCCATTGAGATGTAACGTAGCAACATAATCGTTTCTGTAAACTGTATTTACGTACACTGGTCGTGCGTGGTGGAAATACTTTCAAAACCTTCCATCTATTATTACTGCACACCATACGAAGTGCATTTATTTTTTGGTCATCATTGTTAATTCATGATGTTTTTCCTAAAATATGGTTTACGTTTGCTGTACGCGATCGCTATCAATCTTATTTCCCGTGTTTTCAGATATTCACTAGAGGCCTATCGGACATTCACCTGTCATCTAATTGTGTAAATACCATTCAAGAGTTTAAAGACCACACGAACATAATCTTGTAAAAAGAGTTATGAAAACGCACAGGTTTGTTATTGCAAATGACCATCGAGTACAGGTAAAACTAGGTAAATCGCTGCAAAAGGTTACGCATGGGTATAAAAAGGGGCGCGAACAATAACTGGTAGAAGAATAACTTTCAGGTTGTTGACATGAAAGTTACAGAGATAAACAAGAATGAATGAAAACCAGGATGGACCATTACGCGACTTTCCAACAGAAAGTGAAGAAAAAACAATAAAGAAAGTAAACACAATTTTCGATGAAACGGTCAGTCGCCCACTTTCTAAAAAGCAAACCTACGCACCAATTAATGGAATAGATACACGGGTTTGATGACCAACTACATGTCCTTCATACCTATTATGTCTTGAAGTTAATACCCCCTCGATTGCTCACGAGCTGTAGAGATATCAACAAACGCTCAATCACAGATCAGAGAGGGAGAGACACTCGAATTCCATGAAATGAGTCGAGGGCATGGGAATAATTTGTTATCTAGACCTAGAAGAAAGAAATCAGAGAAAGTTTGAACCTTCTCATGTCCTAACGGTCAGAAATATATTTTTAAAAAAGCAATTGTGATAGAAGCGGCTTCATGATTACTTTTTTCTTTTAATACATTTCTGGTAATAGTATATTACATCAATATATAGACACTATAATCTATTGGCATGTGACTTGAAATACATTAATGATTAAGATTAAGGAAGAATGTAAACAATTTGTTGTTGTTGGGGGGATAGAGAAAAGCTTGAAACGTGTAAAAGGTATCCCATTTTAATTAGACATTGCGTTTAATGGCAACAAATGAAACACATGTTTATGGGGTCATAGTATTAAATTAAAAGAGAATAAGATGAATGCCTTGGAAATTGCATGTGATATAAACTGATGAGAACAATCGGAATCAAGGATTAACGAAATTTTAATTGTACGAATATGAATTGATACCTTCATGTGATAAACAGTGTTATACTGTAATGTATTGCTTGTTTTAGCAAAATACGACAACGGCGATGATGATGATAGTGTTTTTTCAAATATAAACTATATAATAGTGATATAAAGATGCTTTATGAACATGATGAATATATGTAAATAGGTAAGATACACTGTATATAGAAACCATTCCACACATCAGTCACTGTACTTCTGCTGCTAAACTTACGACTTACGATTCCACGATTACCCTACAAAATATGAAATTCCGCAAAGTTTTACAAAT
Source organism: Mesocentrotus franciscanus (assembly GCA_037976565.1). Classification (NCBI taxonomy): domain Eukaryota; kingdom Metazoa; phylum Echinodermata; class Echinoidea; order Camarodonta; family Strongylocentrotidae; genus Mesocentrotus; species Mesocentrotus franciscanus. The sequence continues at coordinate 29,041,038 of CP137666.1, read as the reverse complement.
AAACTTTGGACAACTGCAAAAGTTTTACAAGTAAACTTCGACACTTTTAGGCATTCATTATCTGTCATGAGTTGGTACAATTTATTGCACAGGGTGTAACCGCATTTCAAGTGTGCTTTCTTTCTGGAATGTATGACAAGTCACAGTCAATGATATTAATAAGAAATTATATCTGTAGATTTGTTATTATTGATGGCCTAGCTAGAAAATGAGTGTAATTGATAATTTAATTTCAATAAAGTCTCCTACTGTCAATAACGACACAGATCTGTTTGTAACCTCTCCCACATGTCTGAGAAAGAATCGCTATTGTCAAAGTGGCTTATGATATGCGCATTTATTATATTTTAAGCAAAGTGTATTATAAAAGTAAGAAAAAGAAAATAAACCTTCATAAATAGCCTTTGAGTCTACATCGATGATGTGTACCTAGTCCTTCAACTTGACTATAATGTCACATAAATCATAGCTAATAATCTCTTTGTTTAAAAAAGATCCCCCGCTTTGCTTTACAAAAAAGACAACAATCATTAAATTCTAATACTCAAATATTTTCATCATTCTGTTAGTTTTGAATTAGGTTTGGCCAGTTCGTGGATTACAAAGGTTTAACTCCTACAATTCACAGATTAAAAGGCTCGATTCTATTCATTCAATAGATTAACATACCAGTGGCTATTCACCCTATTGAAGAAGTGTGGACCTAAAGTGTGTTGGGGTTACAGTAGTTCGTTTGGTCAAGAATCTAGCCTCCTTTCAGGAATTCAACATTTTTATTCACTTGATTCAGGGGCGTTTCAGTTATTCAAAACGTCTGTAATTTAAGCAAAAGTGAGAGAGAGAGTTTCTATTAATTTGTAGGTCATTAGATGGAGAAAAAAAAGTTGTCTCCAATGTTTTATTATACTGGTCAGTATCCTAGCTTTCCCGAATTGTATTCACTTGTTTAGGGAGTACACAAAAAGGGCTTCTCAGTTATTTAAAACGTCTGTAATTTAAGCAAAAGTGAGAGAGTTTCTATTAATTTGTAGGTCATTAGATGGAGAAAAAAAAGTTGTCTCCAATGTTTTATTATAGGTCAGCATCCTAGCTTTTCCGAATTGTATTCCCTTGTTTAGGGAGTACACAAAAAGGGCTTCTCAATTATTTAAAACGTCTGTAATTTAAGCAAAAGTGAGAGAGTTTTTATTACTTTGTAGGTCATTAGATGGTAAAAAAATTGTCTCCAATATTTTATTATAGGTCAGCATCCTAGCTTTTCCGAATTGTATTCCCTTGTTTAGGGAGTACACAAAAAGGGCTTCTCAATTATTTAAAACGTCTGTAATTTAAGCAAAAGTGAGAGAGTTTCTATTACTTTGTAGGTCATTAGATGGTAAAAAAATTGTCTCCAATATTTTATTATAGGTCAGCATCCTAGCTTTTCCGAATTGTATTCCCTTGTTTAGGGAGTACACAAAAAGGGCTTCTCAGTTATTTAAAACGTCTGTAATTTAAGCAAAAGTGAGAGAGTTTTTATTACTTTGTAGGTCATTAGATGGTAAAAAAAATTGTCTCCAATGTTTTATTATAGGTCAGTATCCTAGCTTTTCCGAATTGTATTCCCTTGTTTAGGGAGTACACAAAAAGGGCTTCTCAGTTATTTAAAACGTCTGTAATTTAAGCAAAAATGAGAGAGTTTCTATTACTCTGTAGGTCATTAGATGGAAAAACAAGTTGTCTCCAATGTTTTATTATGGGTCAGTATCCTAGCTTTTCCGAATTGTATTCACTTGTTTAGAGAGAGCAAAAAGAGCTTCATTCATCATCCCCAAAACAGTGACAATCACAAGCATTCTCCTGATTGCATGCATGATTTCATATGGGTGGGATTACACTCGAAACACTTGATTCTTAAGTCCCCCTTTTAAGCATCGCTCCTTTACTGATAGGGTTCACTGACTCGATTTCAGGTGATACCTTCTTCGATTTAATTGCCCAACTTAGATAAACAAGAGATTATGACGATTTGAACGATTACAAACAGGAAAGTAAAAGACAGTCATTGTATGGTAATATAGGACACCTACCCCCTGGACATCCACCCCCGGATAACCACCCCCAGTCAACTACCCCTAGGACAACTACCCCTAGGTCAACTACCCCCTAGGGCAACCACCCTCTAAGACGACAACCCCCCGGGACAACTACCCCTAGGACAACTACCCCGTACAACTACCCCGGACAACTACCCTACGACAACCATCCTCTAGGACAACTACCCCCGGACAACTTTCCTAGGGGGTGGTTGTCCGGGGGTAGTCGTCCGGGGTAGTTGTCCTAGGGTAGTTGTAGTTGTCCAGGGTGTCCCGGGGTAGTCGTCCTAGAGGGTGGTTGCCCTAGGGTAGTTGTCCTAGGGGTTGGTTGTCCTAGGGGGTAGTTGACTAGGGGTGGTTATCCGGGAGGTGGATGTCCAGGGGGTAGGTGTCCGGATACGTCATTGTATAACACTCTCACTGGAATGGAATTTGATCGCGAGTCATAATCCAAAATTCACTGATGCTGACAAAGAAGATTAAAAATATAGAATTTTTAAGTGGTAATGTCACGCTGTTGCGTTACTTTCGATTCATTATTATGACTCAGCGAACAAGGTCCCCAGCATTTCCAAGTAATGACGGGGCTTGATGATAATTAAACTAATATTGTAATAGGATTATACCATAGTAACATCACTTTTTCGTATAAAAAGTAGGAATAACGGTTGTACACATTAAATACTACAGTTGGCAAAATAACTATAGAATGTGATATTTGGAGAGAGAAAATATATCAGAGCATCATTAAGAATTCATTGCTTTGTTACTAATGACATGGCACAACATAAATGAAAAGATGAATATTGAAAGAAATAAGGACGAAATAGCATACACCTGCCAAAACATAATCTCTTCAGCTTCCTGACCCGTTAAAGTAGACAGATATTTCTGCAAATTAGACTATCGTTATAAAATAATACTCAGGCTATCATTCTCAAAACAGTGACAATCAAGTTTTCCACTGACTGCACGCATGATTTCATATGGGTGGGATTACACTAAACACACTCGATTCTTAAGTCCCCCTTTTCTGCATCGCTCCTTTACTGATGCACTGACTCGACTTCGGGTTAGATCTTCGAATTAATTGCCCAATGTAGATAAACAAGCGATTATGAAGATTTGAACGATTACAAACAGGAAAGTAAAAGACACTCTCACCGGAATGGAATTTGATTTTGAGTAATAAGAGTTGTTTTTATGTTTAATCCACACACAAAAATCACCGATGCTGACAAAAGAAGATTAAGAACAAAAACTCTTAAGTGGTATAATCCTCATCTTCCTGGTATAATGTCACGCTGTTATGTTTCAGTCATTATGAATCATCGCAAAATGTCCCCAGTATTTCCAAGAAATGACAGGTCCTACAAATACATTAAACTAGAATTATAGAAGGAACAGTCAATTATATTTTGTCGAAGTAATTGTATATACCTAGAGCATCTTATATGATGAATTTACACATAAGATACTAATAATTTGACAATTTAATATGATATTGGTAAAATATAGGTGAAAAGATTAGAATGAATTGCTTGGTTACTAATAACATCAATTGATTACAAACATATACCTTTCAAAAATATAATAGTATCTCCAGAAATTATGATTCGTTTAGATGATGAAATAAGAAAATATAAGAAAACTAGAAAGTATATGTGTGTAATGTAAAATTACAATGACTGTGAAATTTTCACGTTTAGATCGATTAATTAGAATGTTTGTTTTCTTCTTCAAAACACGTTGATACAAAGTAGAGAGTTCAGGAATGCGGTTGGTCGCTTCTAATAAATTTTGTTTTGGGAGAGGTACTCCTTTTTTAGTTGCATGGCTTTTTCATGATTTTACTTAATATCACATCGATGCTAATGCAACGTTTGCCCTTCAAACATGGCAGTTATGTTACATCTGAAAATCCCTTTGGAGTCTTTTCCTCTCTGCATTGGTGATTTTCTTTGCCTTAATCTCATTTTAGTATGGTAATTTTAGTATTAAGCAATGTTGTATCTGATGTTCGTTTTAATACTAGAGGTTACATCCTCATTTTTGTAATGATAATTATAAATGATTGTTTTTCCGTGCAACTTGCTGCTTATTAGATCCAAAAATAGACCGGAGAAGCTGTAGAACTGCGCGTTAGAAAAGCCCTTTTCCATGAAATATATACCATAATTCAATGTCCTGGTAAAATCCAATCTAAGCTGAGCTGATGTATGTAATGATTACAAATGATGTCTCTTCTTTTAAAGCTTAAACAAAGTCTGTATTTATAAGTTTTCTGAGCTGATCTCCGATAACTATCTGAACAACGACTTCATTATTGATTAATCAGACAAGGTATCAAGGATTTGTGGTGTTAAAGTATCAAAGATGATTTGTATAGTCCATGTTCTTACAAATCCACTTGTTTCTTGGTGAAAAATGGGCAAAGTGGGGATTCTACGAAAACAAAATCTCTGATCTAAATTCTTGGGAGAGAGTGCGTTGAGGTCGAGAAAAACAAGATACCAAAAGTCATGGAAAGAGATAGCAAAAGCAACTACAACAACAACAGCAAGGTAGTCGAAAGAGGTAGAGATGGGAGTTTGTGCAATGAGAAGAAGAATGAAGATGTACTCGTTTGCTCGCGACAAACATTCATTGAATAATTGTCAATAAAACCCTCGCAGGTGTCAAACTTAGGAATCACTTGACGTATGTCTTGATAAAAAGATTCTCCGAACATGAAAACTCAACTGAAGGTGATTATGTACCACAATTATCCTTGTCATTTCTTAGGGATAGTGTGAAGAAAAAAAACCTTTCATAACACCATCTTCAATTGGCATGTCGTATGAAGTGACCTTATACATTGATGTTTTTGCGAATACATTTCATAGCATGGCAGTAAACAGAAAAGTTTGCGTGCTGCATTATCGAAACTTCGCATATATACAAGAGCATGTAAAACGAAGCTAATATAGCTAATGCAATAAAGAAAAGGTTGCAGAAAGAGATTCTAGATTGTATTTTTTATTTTTTTATTTTTTAAAATTTATTTAATCACTGTTAAAAAGCCTGCTATCAGCTATAGAAGCTGCTTTTCAGCAAGGCCGTGAACATTGAACTCAACAAGTAAACGAATACTAACATTATATACAAAAGAAATCACAAAAATTATCATAACAACATAATAAGATGAAAACAAACAGGATGAATTAAAAATTACTTGGATAACAGAAACAATGGATGGGTGTATTATTTAAGAGAGGGATATCAAACGTGCGAATGCTGCCAGGCTATTTTCTAATCGGATGTTGGGTGGCCGGTAGGTTATTGAAAAGTTTAGAAGCTGAATAGAGAGGGCTCTTTCTGAGGTAATTTGTATGTGGCCGTGGCAGTTGAACTTGGCAATTGATATCACGTAAAAGGTAGTTGTGTGATTTAAGATGGATCCGTGAGCATAGTGAGGGTGGGCTATACTATTAACTAATTTGAATACAAGTAAAATTGACTGCTTATTCTACCTTTCGTCGAGTTAGATCGACCTAGAGGTCTTAATACAAAGTGGCACTATTGAAACGATTATTTACCTCTAAAACGGATCTTAACGCTCTATTCTGCAGAACTTGGAGACGATTTAGCTGGCTTGCATTGCCATTTCTACAGACTGTATACAACAATAGTCAAAGATTGGTTGAATTAACGATTTATACAAAAAGGAGAGCAGTACTTCTCGGTACATAAAATCTGATGCGCTTTAGAGAGTAAAATGTTTGTAAAACATTGTTATGAATTGTTATGAATTCATCTATGATTAAATCTGTTTCTTTACCAATTTTTTGAGTTTTTTTTTTTTAAAGATGGATGATAATTATACATGTACGCAATATACGAATTCTAATACGACGTGAGAATGTAATATAAGGAATGTTTCTACATTTGTACAAAGCTTATGGCGTCATTTGCAAATCACGCCATCCCATGACAACATCAAAGAACGCCAAAGTGTCAGCCTGTTATATTGGTTGAATAATGTGGTGCAGCTCAGTATTGCAAGTGCGCTTAAGATGCATACTGTCAATAAAAGTCGAGAAACAAGGGTGCTTTAGCCGTAAAGAATAATAGGTATATGACCTCAGGTGTCAACAATGTAACAAAACAATAAAAGATTAAAAAAGCTAATCCGGGTTCGATAATCTTCTATATCTCTTTTTGTCTCTGTTGCGATACAACGATGAGATTATAACCGTTTAACACGAAAAGCGTGTCGAATATAAAAGGGCGTGAAATCCTTCTTTTTTGATATAGGGATGATCGGGATTTAAGCTTCATAATGAAAAGAAGATTCAGTGAGAAGATAAAAGCTTTACTTGGGATATCGTAGTGAGGTACAGACTTCCCCAAGGCCTGTAAAAACAATCGTTCAGTGTATACGATTGTTTTTATTTCTCAAGCAAATTCCCAAAGTTTTCTAAATGGACGATACTACGAATTGTGCACTTGAAATAAATATGAAGAGAGAATTAAAGTAAAATGTCAATTATGCTTATTTCGGCATATACGCTATTCAATTTTTTTCTTTTTGGGGGGAGGGGGGGGGGGTGTGTGCAATGTTTATGGTGCAGCTCGACATTTCATGCAGGCTTAGTGTCAATTTAAAACGAATAAGTATTGACAACAAGGATACTTTGCTTTTGTAAAGTATAGCGGTATAAATAATCAGATGTCAGCTATATATAGTATATAAAACGAGTTTAACAAAAAAGGTAATCCAGATTAGATGATCTTCTCCTTTTTCTCTATTGCTACACTGATGGAGTTATAACCAATTAACATTAAAAGCACGTCAAATGAAGAAGAAAAAAACCCAAACCTTATATTCATTCTTTTTTGACATGTGAATGAAACGATCAGGATTTAGGTTCAATAATGAATAGAAGATTAAATCAGAAGAGCCCTGTACTGGAGATGTCGTGGTGAGGAACATACTGCCCCTGTCAAAAGTATGGACTGTGCAAACTGCTGGAAAAGAAATTCTTTTAGCAATACAGCTCATCTCAGAGAGCGATACAATGGAAAGGGTATAAGTGTACTAATGATGTTGCATGAATACGCTTTAAAGCTCCTTGCCAAAGTATCCTTAAGTAGGAGAACGAGATGGTTCTCTCTTGTTAAGTCTCAGGATTTCACACCATTCACAACAGTTGCAAAGAAAATTGTTCACCTGTCATCTCCCCTAAACAAGGACCTGTAAAAGGAGATTTTCTGGCTGAAATGCAGCCATTGGTTGCCTGGTTTCCCCCCCCCTCTCCCCCTAGACGAGGCATGATATCAGGAAACTGCTCTCCGCATTGAAAATGTAAACTTCGAAACAAGCTCATCGATACTGCATGATGAAGGACGACTAAAAATTATTGTTAAATTCATCAGGGCAAACCTTGTTCCATGCAACGACGTTCTTGAGAGAGACATGTGAGAGGAGGGGTAAGAATAAGAAAAGGGTTGGACCATGTTTGCCTACTCGCACATTCTTGCAGATTCCACCAGCCAACCAACCTGTTTACGTGACTGAACAATCGTCACGAAAAGATGTTTTTCACCAAGTCATTTTCTCAAAGCACGATCGGGAGAAAAACACACACTCAAGTACCAGTGAGCTCGGGGCGTAAATACCAAGAGACCGTTTTTCGTTTAATTCCCAATATGTCTATCAATCCAAAATCCTATACCCCTCCAAGGGAACTACATTCCATACACCTGAAACGAATAAAAAGCAGAAGTAGTACTTCAACATTCTGTCCTACAGAAGTTCAGAAAGTTAGAGAGAGCAAGAGAGAGAGAGAGAGAGAGAAAGATTAAAGCCTTTTGACTGTTAATCACATTTTAGTGTCTGTCCAATATAAGTGGCCTGGAATCACCCCCGAGTGAAGATTTTTTCCCCACTTCTTTACCCCTGAGCACAATGCGTTCGACGGCCTCTGACTGGGGTGCAAAGATGCACCCGAACAATACCCATCTCTCACCCCCGCAAGCCCAGCCAACCAAACTCCACTTCTTTGTCCCTCATCTCATAAAACCGACCTGATTTGTCAACAGATACTCAGTTGACAAGAAGATCTCCAAGCGCTTAGACTCATCAGATACTTGGTTATCAGTGCGCCAACGGACTCATCTTTGCAATACTCTAAAGAAGATTTGACATCACCGCAGGACTTGATTTTATTTGACAGACAATTTCTATGCTCGGAGAATATTTATATTTGACATGACGATCTCTCCATATATAAAAAGGTTAGTATCCATTTTTCGAATTTATAGGACCTGATTGGAAAATATAGTGTAAACTTGTTGATGATTTGATCGCCGAATCGATTCCTCTCAACTTGATAACAGAGTTACTACGTTTTATTGATTGTGCTAAATGTTTCCATTTCTTCAACAGGTTAATGATAAAATGTGTGTATGCGATCTTCATAGAATAAATATTTTTGCTCTTCGTGTCTTATTAATTTTTTTATTGAAGTTGCCGATTACGGAGGGAAATATCAAATGGATCAACTTGACACATTGATTTATCGTTCTCTGCATTCGCATCAATCAGAGAGCATTGGTTGTGATGGAATGGAAATCGATGTGCATCAAACATAATATCAGTTTTCCTCTCAAAGTAATGTATATTCGTTTCAAAATAACATTTAACAATCTTGTACACCACTTGTTGATTTTCACAGCCCACTGCGCTCTGTACAAACCATGCAGAAGGGTAAGGACAGGACGGTGACGTTCGCCTCATCTATCAAATCCCATGACAACCAGACAAACGTCATGAGGACGGAGAAGACTTCCAATAGTTTCAGGCTTGTTCTCCTTGGCGAAGATGGTGTCGGAAAATCTGGTAAGTTTAGATACATGTCTGCCTATATCTCTTCTCTCCTATGTTTCCGTTGTCATTTTCGTTGTCTCTTGCAATAGTTTGGTTTACTTTAAAAATTATCGTGAAGCCTTTATTTCACGTTTGTATTCAATTCTATTCTGTTGAAAATAATTTCTTAATGAAGAAACTTTAAACTTAATTGTTTTCAACTTGATGGTTTTAATTAATAGTTTCATGCCGGATCAAATTGACAATATCTCAGATTTTTATTTATCATAATAAAACAAGACAATGCAGATGACAATGATGTAAATCATATATTGAGAGATACATGACAAGTTTTTATAAATGTTATACTAAAATGCTATTTCATGATTTTCATATTCTTCGGTATTGATTTTTGATAATTTTCAAATAGTCGTAAAGCCAGGATCCCTACACCTGTGACCATTCTGCCGACAAAATAGGAAATGGAATGTTAATTTTCTCCCTTTTTTCTAGTTCTTTTTGTATACTTATCAGAGAAGAAATGTTGTAGATTTGGTTCGAACTACATGTATAAGAACACGATCCAAGATTGTTATCAGATTGAAGTAAACAATCAGCGCATCTTGTATCGATCTTATCGGCTCGATATGTGTCGGCATCTGTCTATTTAATTCCTTCATCAGATTGAAATGAATCATTTGAAGTACCGACTTAAGTAAATATTATGTGTGGTATATTACGATTCCAATCGCTGTTATTGGTATTGATAAACAATGTAGACTCTTTGTAGTATGTTTTCCTACAGTTTCTTAGTCTTTATGTGATCTTATATAAACTTGATATGTTTAAAAGTTGTATATGAGTCAAAAAGTACAATAACATTTAAGAAAATTTTAATCTATTGCTATAATGTCTAATGATAATTCTTTTCGGATGACTTTCTATGAAAAAAACTTCATACATTAAACATTAAGAAAATATATGATTTTACAAGTGACTGATCAAAGTAAAAAAAACTTCCACGAAGGATTAATAAAGTTACCGAAATATTCAGTGCGTGGGATGAGTCGAAAGGATAATCATTACAAAACCCTTTGTAGCATCATGACCTTTCGCCTACTTTAAATCACTCTTAATAGGGTCAGGTGGTATTGTCTGTATCATCTTAATTTGTTGACCTATTTACACGGCCAATGGTAAAGTGACTAATTACAGCGTGAGTCACGTTTTATGCAAACAGCGCACACGTGCGTCTCACTTTTCGTGCTGGCTTGTACATGGATGTGTCATTATAAAAATGGATGGCGGCCCCTGGGAAATATTTTCCGGTGTTATCCTACTCATTAGAATCAATGTTTTAGGTTAATTAGGACAATTTTTTTCAAACATACAAAATACCTTCCATTAATTTGGATTGCTTGTATATACTGGTCGCAATCATAAGCAACACAATAATATACTGATTTCTTCTCTCTAATTCATGATCCTGATTTTATACGAGTAATTTCTGAAATAAACATTCCGCCCTTAATCGGAGCAAAGATTACAAAGTGTTTCGATAGGTTCTATAAACATGCGCATTGTATAATGAATGACACTGAGGACAGATTGTAGAAAAGGGAGTATCCACATTATTATACAAACAATCTTAGATGGCTGAGATGTATACATTATAGATTCCCATCCATTCCTGACAGCTAACGAGTCTGTCACTTTTATATCAGAGTGTGATCATCCAGTCAGGCCAATATGGAATGAACTTTCTTCTTTCGATAGGCAAATAGTGAGTTATGAAAATTCAGGTTCCTACAAACTAGTGTTGCGAAGTGAACAAGGGAAAAGAAAGAAAAGGGTAAGCTTTACAAAGAAGGCATCCTACTTTACAAACCAAATGAGATCAATTGACAGTGAGCGGTGAATAATGATAGTATCATCTCCTAAATCTTAAGTATCATAATAAATTTAAAATAGGATTGTACAGTTATTTCTGGAATTGAATTGTGAAAAGAAGAGTAAGTTCACGGTTTCGAGCTTTTGGGGTCAATTTAAGACTTCACTTAATTTTGATACCAAAGATAAACTCGATTCCCAAGACTCTCATCAAATGGCGATCTTCACCTAGTAACCTTTCGATCTATCTCCAAACCACACCATGTTGTCTTAGCGGCTCGTCTCATTCATGATGCTATTTATAGACAAGACAGTCAACATAGTATACCACTTGAGGTGCTAACCGTTGTCTTTCCTTAAAAGAAGATGATACATTCTTGATCACCGATCTAGTCATCTACATACCAGATGTGAAAGTTTGTTTTAGCGGCACTGTTTGAAGATTGACCAGCTTGCAGTCACTGTTGACACAAATCAATCACAAAAATATCACTCTTTGACTTTGGGGTGACAAGGTTCACCTAAGTACGATCAAAACGAGAAGTATGTTGCAGATAAGACATGAATCAAATGGAAAATACGTGCATAAAAGCAAAATCAAATGGAGAATGTACCTTAATCAGTATTTTGTAACAAATAAATCGCAGTGGTCATTTTTTAATTTCATGGTTGTAGATTGTGTACCGAGGTGAAACTGAAAAATTTTAGAAAAGATGTATCAGTTTCAACACAGGAAGTTTATTTTTAAGGACAATTATGCTAATACTCCATTTCTTTTATCATTTCATTGATTTCTGTCTATAAAGTTGAAAGGGAGATTGTAGATGAGGAGAGAGAAAATACTGAGATCAAAGGTTACCACTTTTCCAGGGTCTTCATAAGCACTATATTAATACTGTAAGGCTTCTTACATAATAACAAGCATGGATCGCTCATTTAAGAGGTTTATTTTCTGCTTCATTTAAAGGTAAAGACCAGTTTTGGAAACGCCCATCTCTCAAAAAAATGAAATGGAAGCTCTCATTACCAGTCATGTGAAAGAATATGTTTTGACTAATACGTGATGATACAAATTTTGCCGGGAAAGTCGGGAATTCCACCTACTAATTGATATATTTGGTCAATTATTATATCTATTGGGACCAAATAGATATCGCGCACGTGGTCGCGTAGTCCCATATACATCTTTTTGTGTACAGTGCTTGTAACTTTACCAAGACTGGGCCAAATTTCTTATCATTTTGATGATTCCAGAACCTTGCAGTACATACCAATACTTATATGCTAGATGATCAACCTTTTCTGATCGATTCCACAACGTTTCTTTCACAATGCAATCGCATGACCAGAACTGGTCTTTCTCTTTAATCCATCAAAGTCTCCGCGACTTTTGTACAAAATCATGAATATTTTAACCAGGGACCAAATGCCATTCCTCTCCCCTATTTCATCGTTAGGAATGATACAATTGATAAAATGGGTATGTATAGGCCTAACGATAAGTGAATACTTTGTAAGCTTTTTTGTGAGTTAAAGTATTGTACAATACGTTTGCTCATTCAATTACTTAATCTTTGTTAAGGAGGCTTTCACTGATTTCTAAAAATAAAATGTAACTATAGATATATTATCATTGAAAAGCAAATGTTTCATTTAATTCTTCATTCAGCATAAAGTTGATAAAAGAATTTACTCAAGGCTGAGACTTAAAGATAAGAAATAATGACGGATAAACGATCAAGAGATGTATCACAATATTAAATCAGCTCAAATAAACTAAAGGAATAATACTGTTACGATGATACACATCATTCTATCTGTCACAAGCGCAGCGCTTGCTTTCTGCCGTGGATGCAGCTGGATTTTTGAGGGGTAATAAAAAGAGCTTTACCAGCGGCTTATAAATGGAATCGGATTATGTGAAGAAGGTATGCTCGTCCATATCCATAGAAAAGCAACATTTCGCGCTTACTCTCTGAATTGAGGTTGAGGCTGGTCAATCAGCAAAATAACAATTCAGAGCGTGGAGTTTACTTAGATTTAATTGTCGTTATTCAGTTATCAAATACATTAGCATTCCATCGGACCCCTGTTAGGAGGCACTTCATTTCGTTGACCTCGTGTGCGAATCTCTTTTATTCTGCACGTTTTTCTCTCTTTTCACCAAAGTTTTGGCATACTTCTGCCAAAATATCTCATTTACTTTTACAATGTTGGTCGTATTTCGCTTACTTTTAGTAACTTTGAAATTTCACGTTTTTTCTTCTTTGTCCTTCTTTTCTATATTACAGCTATTTCGGTTCGCTTTCTGTGTGGACGATATCTGCATGAATACGACCCGACATTAGGTAAGTTACAATGAATTATTTTAGATAACGTTCATTTGATTTACTTAACAAACAGCATTTGAATGATAGGGTGATGGCATCACAGAAAAAAAGAAGAACATTAAGAATTATTTCAGAATATGTCTTAAACTGAACTTCAATAATGAAATCATAAAACCTGTTTACGTCATTTCCTTGTCTCGGAAATAAAAAAAAGATTACATGTAAAATATTGTGACTTCTTCAACAATTCCAGGCTTTTGTCTTCTTTCTTAAGGTATATAACGGCACGTAGGATCATATTATTTATAAATCGTTTCAATCCACTTTGTTCTTAAGACGAGGTTAACATACAAATGTTTTGTTTTAATTCCTTTTTCCAACAGAAAGTTGCCATGAGAAAATTGAGATGATCGATGGAAGACCAACGAAGATCGAGGTCTATGATACAGCCAATAAGGTAAGATTTTAATCCAGCTTTTCTACAGATAGAAACTTTAACTGGAAGCGAATTTCCTGCCTTGAAAAAGTGTGATTTTTTAAAAAGGCAGGAAAATTACGTTACTATTTATGATAATTGTGAAAGCAGAATAAAAGTGTGTGAAAAGCTCACAGTAGAATAACTTTTTAGGAATTAATTTGCACTGAATTGAAACAAGACTTCTTTGCTCAATGGACATGGTTTAGAAAAAACAGATGTCTGGAATTGTCTGGAATGTATATTTTTCATAAAGACAGAAGAGATTGAATCTAACTTGTTTATTTTACCTTTTTGTTCTCTCTATATATAGGCACCTCTGATCGACTACCTGACAGAGGCCGACGCCATTCTCTACGTCTACTCAATCACAGATCGTTCAAGTTTCGAAAAGGCTCAGCAACTACACTCCCAACTCTTCCTCCGTGGCAAGGCCCATCTACCAGTCATACTTGTTGGTAACAAGAGAGAAATGGAGAGGGGGAGGCGTGTCAGCTTCAAGGAAGGGTACACTCTCGCTCGAGACTCCGGTTGGACCTTCCGCGAAGTATCAGCTGCAACCGACACCGGCAAGCTCAAGGAAAGCGTCCTGGAGTTCATCCGTGATGTGCAAGTAGAGATGAAGAAAGTTAAAACGAGTAGGAAAGGACGATACTTCAGGCGAGCCGTGTCTGCTCTTTCTGGACATCACAGTAATAATAACTCCACCACGAACAACACCTCGAAAAATACGACGAAAGACGACACATTATCACCTCTTCCAGAATGGACCCTTAATTTACTTCACATGGGTGTCCTCAGTCCTAAGATGTACCAAAGGAGAATGACATGTCCGAGCATTTGATGGACTAAGAACTCTAAAATAGTTGACTATTCTATAGTGCCAGAGGAAAGTTGCAATATTAATGACTGTTGTCCCGACAGAAACCTGAATGCGACAGGAACATGATGTGCTTACTGTATGGTTTATGACGGACGGCCTTCTTCTGTTTACTGATGGTTTTATAACTGGATGTGAAGAATGGCTCAATGTAAAGATATGAATATTTATGACGGGTGCCTTTACTTCATTGGCGTTCAAAGTGATGAACGTTATAAAGTAGAGAATGTTTAATGGTTATTTTGTATATAATAATAGATCTTTAACGTGTGCAATACTTTTGCACTATAAATTATAATTATTTGCTTTGAAATAAAAATAATGTGATGTAAACGACACGATTTCTATTAAATCTAAGATAAGTTATTAACGGATAGTAATCAGGAACGACCTTTTTTAAATGAGATTTTGAAAATAACGATCCCAGACAGTGTGAAAACTAATGAAATGCAATGATATTATTACAGGTATATACGACGAATCTCCATTTTTAGAGAAGTATTTTCATGACCCGGTATTTCCTCTAATTGTTACCAGAAATGAACGGAACCATCTCTATGCGTCTGGGATGTAAAGTGAGTTTGTTAATTATTTTGTGTAAAATGACCAGACTTTGTGTTGTGTAGGATAACGACCGGACATCGATATCATTGATGTCTATACCTAATGTCCATATTAACCCTCGGTGACTGTTTACGAAGTCAATTGAAGAAGAAAGAAAACAGTTTCTATTCGTGATGTTTGGTACCCCCTACAGAAGGACGTCCTTAAAATGACCTCATGCATTCAACTGCCAACAATCATATTGTAAACAAATAGTAGGTCTGATTGTATTTTTCCTCAATCTTTCGTACTCGATGCACGCATATAAGTTGAATTTGTTTGTTTACTTTTCGCAATCTTTGCCACACATTTACTAGATATTTTTAAAAGATTTGTATTGCCCACGAATTGAATGTCATTCTTTTTGAGAAAAATGATTTCTCACATATTTTTTTTCTTCGCCGAATACTTAAAAAATCTAACATCATCACCTTAGGAACAGGGACATTGCTCTTACATTGCTATTAGAAAATAATTGATGTAGACTATCAATCTTCCTAAGTGTACTCTGTATTTAAATTGATAATCGAAATTACTTATGATATTCACGATTTGTCCCATTTCCTAGATTCTGTTAATCAAAACATACCATCTAGCCTAAATCAGTGTATTCATGGAAAAATATCTGATATAAATATCAATATCTTTTATAAATTTTCTTTTGATTTATGTAAAATGCCATCGTCTTCCCATTTTGATACTTTCATCGAAAGAAAGTAGAAATAAACATCTCCATTTGATTCCTAATACAATTGTTTATTGATGTCTTTATGTCTGTGCATTCTAAGGTTACCATCCTGGTGTAATTTCCCTATTGTGTTTCCAAAATGTCATTGCTCGTCCATTGGGACTAAGTATTGGTGTTGCAATTACACGATGAATATTAACTCAACGCTTGTAGTCTGCTATGATGCGTGTGTGCGTATGCGTGTGTGCGTGATATGTGTGTTCGTGTGTATGTGCGTGTGAGGGTTTGTTTGTGAAGGTGTAGTGTGCTGCTTTTGTACATGTCTTCATAGCCATAATCCTGTTGCATTACGAAAAGAAAAAGGAAAGTTTCCCCTGTATTCTAAAAACAATAATGCAACTGTGTAAAATCTTAAAACAACCTCAATCGTCATGAAAGTTGGAATAGATGATTTTACGACAGTAATAGTTTCCTAACTTGGTCGTTTCTATAGTGATGACAAAAATCAGACTATTTTCCTATTTGCCAAATATTTTTTTTTTTAATTTAGTGCAGCTTGAGCTCATATTTTTCCTATAGAAATAAATGGATTTTTTTTTAGCCAACAGCAGAGTAACCTTCTTACAATAATAGACGATGATCAGAAGTTCATGAAAAACATTAAGATGAAATAAACTCTAAAAGGATCATATTACCTTAGACGAGGTTTTTATGTACTATATATATATATATTTGTTAAATGTATTTCAGCTATCAAAATCACATAATATCGACGCAGGCTCTCTCTCTCTTTCTCTCTTTCTCGCTTTCTCTCTTTCTCTCTCCGTGTCCTTCTCCCTCTCTCTCTCTAATTACATACGTAATGTTTATCATGGTAGGGCCTATATTGTGTAGAAGTGAATCAAGGCCGGTGATTATAGTCTGACCATGGAGCTCCAAGCTTTGACCGCTTTTATTCCATAATAAAGGGAAATGAGAGAACAATGATGCGTAGCTCGAATAAAGGTTACGCATCATTATTTCTCAATTTTGTTTCCTTTCTACTGCGACTATTATTCCAAAAGACTCCCCAAACATGCCCATTGCTTCTTTTAAATATCAACCTTCATTTACTTTTCAGTGAATGTCTCTCATACAAATAGAAAGGATTAATTCTAAGCAATCACTATAATTATGCTGACTACCCTGACTCGTAGTATTATTATCACGATAATGAAAAAATGCAAACCGGGTGCAGGATTAATACGATGTCATCCTTTTGATGCGAGATACAACAAAAAGGACACTGTTCCTGTTCCTTCTGTTCTACACACGATTATCCTGTCTGTAGGTTGCTTTACAAATATAAAATTGAGAATGAATGAGGGCTAGATTGGAAGGAGGTGAGTCGCTTGGGAAATACAAAGTTCTAGATCCTTGAATTGACTTTGTGGAAGATATACCGGAGATCGTAATTTAAAAACACACGTACAATACAGGCAAGAATAATAAATATATAATTCTGATACAGGTGAACGATCGTGTTCATCTTATGGGTAAAATCAGATTCCCAATTCTGTTTATTTTAAATTGACAGCATAAAGATGAACGGGGAAAAGTTTAAAAACAAAAGATAATTCATATTATGACGCAGATTGTAAGTAGTTTTCTTCTTTTATTGCTTATGACTCTTTTTTAAAACAAAAACAAAGATAGAAAAGGGCAAATGATTATTATGAATATATTGCTATTCATCAAAATGGATATAGTGCTATTTATCATATAGAATAAAAGAAATGGGTCCAAAAGTGTTTTTTTTAAGGCTAATTTTAGACCTATCGAATGAACTTAGCTTATAAGGTATGCACACCGGACCAAGCGGAATATAAGGGCAGTTCTTTTATTATTCAGATATGCCGATTGAGATTGGAAAATATCGCTTCTAGATTGCGTGACTATAGTTATGTGAATAGTTAAAAACATACTCCTAAAGCCGAGATTTTTTTAATTTTAGAAGGGACTAATTAATAATACACCTTTTCAAGGCAAAGGAACATAAACTATTACAATCCTCTTGGCATGCATGACCGTGACCAGTCAACAGCAATCGAGGTATTTATGATCTTCTTGTACGGGCTGGAGTTTTGTCATGAAAAAAGGCTAAAATGTATATAAAGATCAAACTAATGGGAACGCATGGCGGTGCTCTAATTATCTACAGGTAGATATAATTATCGGCAATTGTCAAATTTACCTGGTGCTATTATTTTATACATCAATGGAATTTCTATATGCAATTATTTTGACCTTTCTGTACCAATCCGCACGTTGGATAATATATTAAACTTCAATGAATTAATTATGACCTCCATATACCACACAACAAAACACTTATATACTTGGTATATATATATATATATATATATATATATATATTTAACGTTAGTTTTGTTTTTGTTGCAATAATCGTACATTAACAGGCCTATGTTTTTGGTAAATGAAAACATGTGTATATAGCTCTATGAGAAGGTCATCATGATTCCAAGTTTATTTTAATATACCACCATGTCGCGTTTCGTCTTATTTATAGAATGAAGATTTAAGACATCGATTTTAGTGATGTTGATGAATTTATTTCAAATTAGTCAAGTACAGAAAGCTCCGACGACAGATAGTATATTATGCCCTATCAACGCATACGCCATTTACCTGTAGGAAACCTATGTGGGATCCAATTAAGTATTGGCGGGATTCATCGACGCCACTTGGGATCAGCGCCATCAATAAACATGAATTGAAAGGAGCTCAAATCATGTTACTCAAGCCAATATGAATCGAAATAAAATAGGTATCATTACAAAAATGGAGGACTAGCCCAAATCCATTTGATCAGTGACATAAAGCCAACGAAACCACTCACGTACTGCACTTTACAAATTGTAACAATATACAAGATTTGACCCTCCACTATACCTTTTATCATTCCCTTGGAATGTATCCAGTAACATTTATTTGATGTGCATTGAGTGTTCTGATGTCACTTTCTGTAATTTCAGTAATCTCTTTTAAGTCGGCTCATTCAAATTTAGTAAAAAAAATTATGGGCGTCATCATCTATTCCTTGTATCATGGCCTTCTATCCGTAGTTAGAGGAAACCCACGGATGATATTGCAGTTTACCGAAAAAAAACATTTAAATAGTAAATTATGGTATTATACTGTAATGATATTTAATGACTAATTCAAAGACGAGACACTGAATACCACATAAGTTGTACGTGGGAGAATTTTTTTTCAAGCGTGAAAACAAAAGTTAAACATAGAAAGGCGCATTCTCGTACATTTATTCCTTTATTAAAAAAATACACGTGGGAGGAGGAATCGTTGATTCGTTGTTAATATTTAGAAAGAACCAAATTAACCCAATTTGCACAGAAAGGCGAACAAAATATCGACTGACGTTTACTGTTATCACCAGTTTTATGAGATGCAATAAAAAGAATATAGTCCTACAGGTTTACTCTTTTTTATCCCGGTAATCCGTGACGTATATGTAAAACACTTCCTCCTTTCTACTCAAGTTTCCCTTTTTATTTTGAAATTCCCTTCATGTGCTCCATTTCATTTTCTAGATTTCCCCACCTCTTTTTGTTTTTCAATCCAGCTCTTTATTTAACAAACCCCAAAATGAGAGGGGGTGTGATATACGATGGGTGTGTTGTGATACTCTTTACCTACGGCCATGTGTTGAAATCCTACGTTTACGAATACATTAACCCTGAAGCTTAACCCATCTACGAGAAAATACCCCAATTAGTTGGAGCAACTCTCCTTATCTCAGCATGACGTAGTACAGTTATGACTGCTGGCATCTAACCGTTGAGCTCCCAACGTCCATCTATCTTACTCCTCCAAATAGCGAGCTGACATTACAAGAACGTAATACAGGAACACAACATTTCCCTTTCGGCAGCGCTAACTGCTACTGGGTCATATTCTAATATTCAAACGCATACATGTATTATGTTAAAAGGGGTTCAAATGTGACTGATAAATCCATTTCATCAGAGAATACTTAGACACAGTTTAAAAATGCATAGTTGAAAGTAAAATATAAAGAATTTGTATACATTTCTCAAAGTCAAAATTACAGAGTGGCGTAATTTTTCTTCACATTTTTTGTTACCTGGGGGGGTGTTTGACAAAGACTAAGATCGACTTTAAGTTGGACTTAAGTATAGCAGGCCGTTCATGCCATTGTTTGCTATCATTATTTACTGGCATTGGTCTCTCAAGGGACGTACAAATCATGGTAGAAAATCTACAAAACTTACATTTTTTGATAATTCATTATTGAAGAAAAAAATATTATCTAAAGATCATAATGGTGAGAGCAAACAAAGGCACGAACGGCCTGTTATACTTAAGTCCAACTTAAAGTCGATCTTAGTCTTTGTGAAACACCCCCTGTTGTAAAAAGAAAATACATGAAATGCGGAGGAATATTGTGAAGTTAGTTCCGTTCACAAAAAAAGGTTGTTTAATATTGTAATTTGTTGGTTATATCGGAAGGACCTACAGAACTTCATGTTATTATGATCATTGTATACGTATATAATTTTCTTACATAAATGTGTGCATGTGGGTGTGGGTACGGATATATATACATAATGTACTCTACCCAATATTATATGAATAAATTAACAAATTTTCCTGAAAAGATCCAAGGTAATGACGACATCAGATAAACACGCATTCTAATGACGTTGAAGTTGGATGAGGGGGGGGGGGAGCGGTGGTGGTAGGGTGGGGTCCATAGTACCTCTGATTTATAGCGCCATTTATAGGGCTAACCTTTGTCATGTCTCGGGTGATGGATAGGTGAGGAATATACGGTGTCGTGAAAATTGCGAAGTGTAATCACACGATCTGTGATTTTGGTTTTGGCGTACTATAGGTGATCATAAAAATGGCTCGTAGCCAATCCGTGGAGAGCTTTATAATTCATAGGAATTTCGTATGACGCACATGGAAGCAAGTGAAAATGGACAAATATAGGATTACCACGGGAGAAGTCATGGAGATACAGATGAGTCTATCATATTTATTCTCTTTGTCACGGTAATCTTATAGCTTAGTCTAGGCCTGAGTTAATTATACCACTCAATCTAGTTTTTGAATAAGGAGTAATGCTGCTGTCAATTTCTGTTGTTGTGTGTTTTGAAACGTGGTAAAAGAAGATCCTTTTATTTGAAGATCGTTTATAGTGATGCTTATGTGCAGCTTATTTCATCATCTGAATCCTTTACTACATGGTCGTTGACAAGAAACCTGAATACCTTGACTACTAAATGTATACTTCTGGTTGCTTACTTACAAGCATACACATGCTTTCTCAGCAGTCAGGTTAAACAAACCATTAAACCAATCAAACTAACCAAACTTTCGTTCTATCAATGGGAATCGGATGTATTGCTTTACCACTATGGCACGAAATTGGGTTCGAACCTGGGACCTCCCTATTCTAGGGCCACTGCCGTATCCACAGAGCCAATACCATTGTATGTGTTTTTATTCATACTCACTGTAATCAAGCCATGTGACCAAATTGGCAACCATTTGCCAGTCGTGACTATAGTCAATCTTTATTCTGGAAACCCGACTTTCAGAAGTTCATCTATATCTTAATTTTTGCTTCAATTTGGTGAGATTTTAACAATATTTGTTATGATGGTTTGACGTATCTCAATCGTTCCCCGTTACATTAAACTCGAAAATCATGGTACCTACTACCTTTTGTTTCTGTAATATAACCAAATTTTCTTAAGGCTAGAGGTATGTTTAAAGCTGTTTCGGTAAAAAATAAGTTGACAATTTTAGATACTAGAAAAATTACATTCTATTACTACTTTTGTATAGATAGAAATTCAGTTCTGCAACTAGTATTTTGGACATAGACTTACTTTTCAATTTTTTTAACTTAATGATATTACATTTCAGGAAAAAAATAATAGTGATAAATCGATAGGTCATTGAAGATAGACGATAAAGACACTTCAATGAACATTATTTCCTCTACATGGCCAAAGGGATGAAACAAGCCCTCAACAAAAGTTTTTGACAACATTAAGAGGTATCACATAATAAATTAGATGACTTTTGGTATAATCACATTACAATAGTGTCACGACTATTGTCACAATGATAGATTGCAGCTATGAGGCTTGACTCGAGGTGAGAGATTTACTCTGGTAGATTAATGATACAGATAGAACTCAGAGTTGCGTCGTATAGAAAGTATTTATTACTCGAAATATTATCATACAAAGATGACAAACTTGTTTAAAGTGTATTCAGGCTCGATAGACTTTAGTTTGCACACTCTACGTAAATATTTATACTCTAGTTTTGTCGCCAGAAATCTATATAGGTAAAGAAATAATTTGATAAATTGATAATTAAATACTCTAATCTGTCAAATGAAGTAGTATGGTACACACAAATAAAGCTTTTTACTCGACGGATAAACTTGCATATTAAAATCGTGTAAATAAATGCATTTGACATAATTATACCTTCACGGAATGCAATAGACTCGAAACACAGTGAATTCATGATATTTACATGCAATATTTACATCAACAGCTACAAAAGCATACACGATGCAAGGAGGGTTAAATAAATATATACATGAACGCAATTTTGTCTTTATAAAACCAACGGAACAGCAGTCTTTCTCAACACACACGTTTACAAATCGAAGTGTCGCAATAATGTGTTTCTCTTATTAATAGTCCTTCGTCTTAAATATCCAAATAGAAGCTGAATTTGTGTAAACAAAATACTTCATCACCTTTTGAACAAATTCGATGGAGACACGTCTGGGTCTTGCGGGATAAGTTCATTTAGTTATGATACTCGACGTCGTAGCAAGTACGAAATGACACTTTAATATTAGTAGTAGTAGTAGTAGTAGTAGTAGTAGTAGTAGCAGTAGCAGCAGCAGCAGCAGAAGCTGGTGTAAATGATATTTATTGTTGTAGTCCAATAGGTAATAATGATAGCAGGACTACGCGTCCTCGTCCTCCTCCTACTACTACTGCTACTGCTGCTGCTACTGCTCCTCCTACTTCTACTATTACTGCTGCTACTACTACTACTACTACTACTACTACTACTACGACGACGACGACTACTACTACTTCTACTACTACTGTTACTACTGCTACTACTACTACTACTACGACGACGACTACTACTACGACGACGACGACTTCTACTACTTCTACTACTATTACTACTTCTCTCCTTCCTTCTCCTCCCCCTCTTCCTCCTTCTTCTCCTACTATTGTTTCTACAGTAGTAAGAATAAGTTGCTTGAATACTATTTTAGTAATTGTAATAGATGTAGCAGAATACGGAATAGGAGTAGTAGCAGAGTCATAGACACAGTACTCTTCGTCGTCGTGGTAGTTGTAGCAGTAGCAATAGTTATCGTCGTAGTTGTGGTGTTATTAACAGTAGAAAAGATTTAAAAATACTGGTTGAAGTAGAAATACTTGTAATAGTAATAGTATTAATATTAGTAGTGAAAATAATATAAGTATTAATTACAGTAGTAGTATTAGTAGTGTTATTTGTAGTAGTTGAAGTAGTAGTAGTAGTAGCAGTAGTACATGTTGTTGTTGTTGTAGTAATGGTAGTAGTAGTAGTGGCACTTGTAGTACATGTCGGAAGAGTAAAACATAGCATCATCAGGCCTACTTAAAGCAATTTGAATATTACATTAGGTTTGATATTCAAACAGTGCCATATCTGTAAAGATAAAGGTATAGTAAACCCCGTGGAAGAAAGGGGACACATTCCGATACCTTAGAATGTGAGTCAGAGATTGCAATGGCGTTGCATTAATGTCGAACTGAGGCAATAAGATATCACACTGGAGTAGGAGCAGTAGCAGTTGTGGGTAAAGTATACACATTTATAACCGTTCTAGGATTGTATATTTAGATATTGTAAATAAGAATAATGGCAAATGGCAAATATTTTAAAATTAAAAGTTTGAAAATGAGTATATTTGTAATGGTGGTCGTTGATCTAAAACGGTAATTGTGTTAAGGCAGTTGTGGACGTCGTTTTAATAGTAGTGGTGCGCCTAGTGTACAATAACAGTAACAGTAGTAGTTGTAGTGCACGCAGAAGGGTGATAGTGGTACTATAGAAATAGTAAGAGCATCAACAGCAGTAACATAGTAGTTGAAGTAGTAGTAGTAATATAATTAGTAGTAGTAATAGTGGTGATTATAGTGGTGGTATAGTATTTGTGGTAATAGTAGTAGTAGCAGCACCAGCAGCAGTAGTAGTAGTATTAATAGTACATGTAGTGTTGGTAGTAGTAGTAGTAGTAGTAGTAGTAGTAGAAGAAGAAGAAGAAGAAGAAGTAGTAGTAGGAGTAGTAGTAGTAGTAGTAGTAGTAGTAGTAGTAGTCGGAGTAGTAGTAGTAGTAGTAATCGTGGTGGTAGTAGTAGCTGTAGTTTTGTTATTTTGTTCACGTATTAGTATTTATTAATTAGAACAATAATGGTAGTACTAAAGTAAATGCTGTAAAGTTGAGAAGTACATAGATTTAAGTGGGATTGTCAAGTACAGGAGAATAAAGTCGGATACTAAATTATAGATTTAAGAAAAATCGAAAACTAGTAAAATAAGGCTGCATAGTTCTCATGATAAGTGATATTATGACCAAAGTAGATGCGAATATTAATTAAATCCTTTCGCAAACATAAGATTCAAAATGAAAATTGATGTATTGCCGAGTAATGTTCATCGCTTTTGAGTGTTATTAAAATACACTAAACCATCATTTTTTTCCTTCTAATATTGGATCTATTTTAATGACATTAAGAGAGATGTCATGGTTAAAGATATGTAAACATAAAAACATCTTTTTTTTCTTTGGCACTTCGGCATTGAATTTGTGTAAAGATTAGTTACATGCTTTGATACCTTTTTCTTTTGAAATAGGGGGGGGGATATTATCGTTCGAAATGTATCATATCTACAGATGTATATGATAATCAATATTTGTCTTTTATAATCACATTGTTCTTTACGCTAATACATTTACACACCATTCTTCGTTTAAGAGTCACGTAAAGACGTGAACACGCACAACCTGTTATGATTAAAATATAATTTGTTCGTTAATTTGAACTAAAGCTTGCTACAGTAAGTCACACTACCAAACATATCATCGTCTAACTACACCATTCATACTTACACTAACTATTGAACATGAGCAAACAAAAAATGGAATACCACTGATTTTTTTTTTCAGGGGGACTTCAGGCAGCGCCTAGGATATAGCACCTTTCTTTTGACTATTTTACAGTTTAGTCTGAAATTCAAACTACACAAAACAGCACTTGAATAAAAAGATATACTAAGGAAGATAATTACTGATGAACTTTGACACCACTGATTCCCGTTTGCTAATCAGCATAATCTATACAAAAACCACAAGTTTTATATCCACAATACTTTTTAAAGACTACATTTTATATTATAGTAGAAACTTACTATTCAGCACATCTTGTGTGGACTTGAATCTCAGATTTGAGTTATTCAATATGTCTTTTTGTTTTAAATATCTTATCCCTTGATAGTCTTTATATTTCATTTAGTACTTTGTAAGCTAATTGTGCATTTATGGTACAAATACATCATGTAAACGCATATCTAGTCATTTAAACCCTAGAAATAGGTCCACAGAACCAAAGTGTCAAAATCGGGTTTCTACTATTAGTTATAAATTATAACTAATAGTAGAAACCCGATTTTGACTGAGTAATAGGCGAATTAGTGAGTTTTGCATAAATCATGTTAATAAGTATTCTATAGGGTCAAATTTCACAAATCAGTATCTCAATTGTTATGTGACATTTCTATTCCAATATAATTTGTAAGGTTTCGTTTTCAAACTTCGTTGTAAAATAGCCAAAAGCAGGTGTAAAATGCACTACCATAAGTTAAGGATTCATACAGATAAAAGAAAGGAACATTACACGATATAAGACCATTGTTGCATAATGCGCTTTAAACAGCCTACTCTTACAAAAATGATCTCAAAGACTTTCGAAAAAATAAACTTAAAGGTGAATTTCAATATCCTAATTTGTATCCCGTAGAAATCATGTTCGAATTACGTTGAATCAGTACATGAATCAGTAGAACTAATTGTCAACGTTACTTCATCAATCAGGTGATTCATGTTCGGATAGCTTAATACGTCAATTGAATGTTCAAACATTTCCATTTCGCTTTTAATATTGGAAAGTTTTTGCAATCCTGTTATGTAGATAAGTACAAATAAGTACAAACACCAAAAACATAACGGACTTGTCCCATTTTATCTTTTACTCGTATGTACGGTAACTGTTCTTAAATAGGTATTTTCACCAACAATCATTTCACTCGATTGCATAACATGCCTGGCTCGACAAACGGGATAGAAAAAGGAAATCTTCTCAGACGAGTCTCGGACTTCTCAATGAACGGATATCTGGTGAACCACTTAATGTATATCCATCTGCTTGACTGCATAACGTGTCTAAAAGACGTTGTGTACACGAATCTCAGTTCTTCAAAATACTGCGAGCATCACATATTATATTACATTTGGTCACCCAGTTAATCATTTGTCATCAAGAAAAGTATCTACATGATATAAAAGTGTAAAGGCTAGTTCTTCTTTCTATTACGCTCCAATAAAGTTCGTAGCCCTTTTAAAAATTGCCTGGAACTCTCAAATACAGAGAAACAGTTGATGATAAAGCGAAATTGTTATCCATGTTCATGATATTTACAATCCATCACACCCTATTTTTTTTTAAAACTAAACAATGTTAATGTAGTGCTATCTGCATGATCACTCGATATATAACACATGAAATAGCGGTAGAAATCATCTTGATTTCGCAGAGAAGAACAAGCAAATCATGTTTAGAACACCCGCCATCATCCCAAGATAGACGAATAGTAGTTGGAGAACGATCGACTTTTTTAATGTAAGAAAGAAGAATCTTATGATTGTTGTTCGAAAAGGAATCAAATGCCCAAAACACATCATCCGTGTGAAGTATATATATATATATATTTATTTTTCTGACTACAGATTTCTTTATTCTTTAGATACCATTTGATGTGCACCACCTCAACATTTTGATTGGTACATGGCATAACAAATAATACGTTCAAAACAAGATTATTCTTTTATTTTTCTTGATGAGTATTTGTTTTATCCATAATTATGCTTCCCTTTATTTCATTGCATCATCTAAATGTCTAAATGTCAGAATTTTGTTTTTAAAAAAAGAAGAAAAAACGAAAGGGTCACAGTTCCGCAAAAATTCTAACGAGCAAAATGAGAAAATGCGTTAGCAGGTTTTTTATTTTTTATTTTAGGTGCCTTGGAGTTTAAAACTTGAAAGTGAGGCACAAAAATAGAATTAGGGGCACTTTCTTTGTGGACTCAAGGTATTCCACATTATATTTTAAAACGGAACCTGTCCCTTTTCTGCCCTATGGGTGTGCCCTCTCTAAACCCGCTCTCAACATAACAAATTACAATTACACTCAAGTGCAGACTTAAGTACCGATCTCTTGGAGACGTAATGAAGATGTAAATCTCACGAAAAGCATCTTCGTTTTGACTAATATTACAAATGATTAAATCGTCTACGATATGGTTTAACATCTTTTCAATGTGGTATAATCATAAAACGAAACGAAGCACGAGGATAACCACAACGTACAATTTAGGAAGATAAGATCATCAAAGCAAACGAGTCATTGTTAAAGAAAGTAATGTACAAAGTCTTTGTCATTTCATTCTGGTGATCATGCTCTGCATGTAATTGTAATATATATAGGATTTTAGATTCTTGCTTGCAAGATCGTGAATCGAAATAGAACGTCCTTTACAGATGATTTGCATACAAATGTATGATAAAAATAACCAGTTTCCTTCTTTTCTTCTGTAAATATGCTTTCAAGTAAAATGCATTTTGTAGCCTCCACATTCTCATTCAAATCCTAATGTTCTCGCATTATCCCTGCCCCTCTCTCCCTCTCTCCCTCACACACACACGCACAAACCCTATGAACGCACACTCTCCCTCTCATTTTGTATTTTTCTCATAAGCTCTATTTAATAACCACTTCTTATCATGTCCCATGCCCATTGTTGATAATGAAATCACCAATAACATCTTTTATAGGCCTATCTGGTTTATGCACTCGTTAGGAGCAGATTCAGATAGAACGAAAACCTGTTCTATAAACATTCGTCCAAGTCAATTAATGTTCCTTTGAAATAAATTAAATCACTTTGTCCTTCAATTAATGTTCATAAAAAAGTAAATCGTTGTCATCATCAATCACTCTGGTCCTGTGTTTGTTCCATTAGTGCGGATGTAGGTTTAGAAGTTCTCTTTGTGGAAACTAAAGTTAAATTTCTCACAGCTCTTCTTGATGATTTTTGCCAACGTTGGAGAACCACAGAAGAAAACTTGGACCTTGCCTTTCTTCTCTCGAGCGATTTGAGTGAATATCTGTTGGTAGAAGAACAGTGGAAGGTTAGATACAAGTACCTAAAGGTATAAACATGGTAAAAGAAGAAATGTAGATAGGTGGTGAAATTACAGAAAGAAAATGTTATTCAATGCATCCAGAAACTGGTAAGAAAAAGAAAGATTGAAAAAAGGACGAGAAATAGAAAAAGAGAAAAAACAAAGAGGGGGACAAAGGAAGAGAGTAAAGAACAAAATATACCATAGAAAAAAGAAGGGAAAACATGAAAAGGGATAAAGCGAGAAAGCAAAGAGAGGGAAAGTATGACAAAGAGAAATTGATTTTTAAGAAAGTTGGAATGTTGAAAGAAAGATATTACAATGACCTGCTTGGGAACAGAGAGAGAGAGAGAGACAGAGACAGACAGACATAGAGAAAAAAGAGAGAAAGAGAGAGAGAGAAAGAGAGAGAGAGAGAAAGGAAGAGAGAGAGAAAGGGAGAGCGAGATGACTGGGGATCAAAATTAATATATAAACTCGGATATCAATAGCCAATAAATAATTGCTACTATCAATCAACCTTTTATTTCCTAGACATTCATTATTCTTTATTACTATCGTCTGTAGAAAAAATAACAACCTATATCCACCACTCATAAAACTATAATAGATCGTAGCTAATGCAGCTAATATCACTTTAATCACGTTATTTATGTACCGCCTTTTCAATTAGACTCAAACCACTTTGATTGATTTGCTTTAGCAAAGCTACAGATAAACGGCGCCACACCATATCACGCCATGGTAACGGTACAATGTACAGGTGTGTCAATCCACTTGTTTGTTTTTATTACCCTACTGACCATCCTGAATGCATCAACGTTGACGACATTCCTACCATGATAATTCAATTGATTATTTCGCTTTGATTCGTTATTTCGGTTTCTACATACTTATTATGTCATCATTTACAAAATGTATAGTTCCCATGATTTATCATTTTCTAAATTTAAGAAATAATTATCATGCTATTTGCTATGTAATGCATGAGTGTGTTAATAAATATCATCGTTGTTGTCATGATATTGGGCAATATATTATTCAAATTTATGGAGCGCAAATTCATACCTTGTTCCAGTCTGGTCTTCCCGGCTGAGTCCTGGTCTTAAGTCCAGTGATAAGGTCTCGATGTCCTTTCTTATGCATGATATCTAAGGCCATCTGTAGACCAATGCCCTTCATGTCGTTTTTGGCCATCGCTGACGTCATGTACATATGGAGTTCCAGGAACCGATCAAATGGTTCCTGGGCTTGTTCCATTTCAAGCTGCGTAAGGAGGCTGACGAACCACTCGAATGCGTTCTGGTTTCGATTGATCCAGATGAAATCAACCTGGAAATAATTAATGGTAGAAGAAGAGAGTTATAAGATTCCGTATGCCGAACGAAAATCCGTAGAAGTGTTGTGGTCTAGTGGATACGTCGCTGGACTGTAAATCACATGGATTGAGTTTCTAGTCCCGCTGCGGCACTAATGTCCTTTGGCAAGACATTAATCTACATTTGCCACTCTCTATCCAGGTGTAGTAAACGGTAAAAATCCTTGAATGCTTGAGCCGGGGTAAATTTTTAATGAAAAATTGATCAAAAAGGGTATCAAACTGTTTCATGAGGAGCAGAAATAAGGTCTCAACGGTTTCGACAGGTACTCAGTTAGTGTTGAAGTTAAAACTTTGTTAACCTTATGACATTATAAGCGCTGCGTTTTTTTGATAAGTTCAAGCGTGAAAGCTCCGAGATTAGAGCATGGTTCTGGTTGTGAAAGGCTGATATTAATAAACTCTGCAAATGATATGGAAACAAACATGAATTGTGAAAATGTGCCTTTCTCTTGAGATCACAACTTACTTTCTTGAGTCTCATCATGTCTGTCGGTATGTTTCCCAGCCATGTATGTTGACAAATCGGGCACGTCTGTCTCCCTACACGATAACGATGCATGATGGACTGAAGGATAGATGCAAACGGTGTTACGCCAATGCCAGCCCCGACAAGAATGGCGTGTTCTGCTTGGAAGATGCCTCTCGTAGCAGTGCCGTATGGCCCATCGATGAATACCTACATGGAACATTGGCACAATATCATTATCTTTCATAGTAAAGTGATCCTTTGCACGCCTCACACATTTAAATGTCCAAATAGGGTTGTTGTAGTTTTTATTAAATTCCCCCTGGTCATCTAGATCTTCCAAACCCGTTGTGGTCATCGCAATCAAAATTTTTTGATTAGTAATTTGAGTTTATGGCTATTGTTTACAACACTTGAAGCTCTCGGTCGGTAATATTTAAATCAATAATAGAAATTACGAAAAGAGAATCTTACTTACCCCCATGTTGTTGAATTTCATAAAATACAATAAGCTATACGACTTTTAAGGTCTGTGTAAACAACTAGACTTACAGTTTCAATCTGAACTTTTAATCGTGTTTTTTTTAAAACAAACGCCATCTGGCACCATAAATTAACGTGGGGTCTCTCATCTCCTGCATAAATGTGGTGGTTACACGCATATCCAAATGAAATGGAAGTTCTTTATACTTGATCCTGATTGGTGGAATGCTATATGGTGGTTTTAACATTGTATAGTTGCGTTTAATTGCATCTGTTTATGCAATACGCCCTCATCTGTCATGGCCTCTTTCTGAAAAGTGGCAGTGCTACCAACCAAGGCTTTTACTATTCATATCAACATCTTTGATTTAACTGCTACGTGTTCATCCATGATCCTGATTGGCTCTTTACAGTAGCGTTGTGATCAGTTGTGACCGGAGTCTGATTGCTAATTCGATTGCAATGAAGAGGGGCTCTAATCGTCAGGGAATCTTACCTGGATCTTCTCCTCACGTAGTGAACTTCTCCAGGACTTGGCCCCTTTCATCTCAAATGTGGTCTGACACGCAATAGTCCTGTGCTGGTGCTGCTGTAATGAGTATACATAGAATATTGAATACTGACTGTATCCTCAGTAAACGACTATAACTATCAATGAATCGCCTCAGAACTTCTTTTTAAGGAATTGAAGAGGCAATTTTCATATGCATGATCTAAAAAACAGTGGAAGGACTCCTACGTCACGTAGGCCAATTAGTGTAATCTGTAACAGAGACTATAAAAGTATGAAGGCTTTTCAAAGTACTTGGGTTATTGATTGACCACTTGGGTCCTTCGGGGTGGCGGCTGAGGGGGGGGGGTTGTTTTGATTTTAAGGGGGATATGCGTCTTTAAAACTAATCTTATCTCTGGTATGGGAATCGTATGTCAAGAGAACATGGCTATACTTTTCATCCTGGATTATTTATCCTGCAGTAGATTGATTGTTTGAACCAGTAAAATAAAAACATACTCACGACAACTTGCTGGAAATCATCTTCAATAAAAACCACAACTCTCATTTGCACATAATAGTGACCTGTGTTAAGCAGATGTTGTCGGGCCTACTTACCTTGCTTTCCTTAAATCTTTCTATGCTCATTACTCAGCCCCTAAGGCCCCCTATACATTTTCGATACCAAAATCGTTTGGCACGTGTCATTTATTTGTAATCTTGAATGGCATCTACAATCATCTGCACCTTCTATAATTATCTTTGCTATCAGTGAGTTTTGTTGGATTCTGTGAGAATTTATCTTCTATCATTACCAAAACTCAAGCTCATCATTAACGAAACTACATTTCGAATTATAGGCTCAGTTTCACTTCAGATTGTTTTGCATTAGAGAAAAGATATATGTGACTCAAAGATCACAGAAGCATTTTTCTTAGAATTCATGTAGCGTAAAGCCGTAAACTATAATAATTCTTGCAAAATCAGATATCTTGTTTCTGGAAATAGATACAAAATATCTCCAAGTCGTTTACTTATCAAACATTGTGTAATTCTACACCTTATATAAATTAAAGGCAACATGCCCTAAATGCTTGATTAGGCTGTCATGGTATAACAAGTAAGGTCGACGCCAGAAGAGTAATAAAGAGATCCTTACATTGTCTTCGCTTTCTTCCCTCTCTACTGAGTAGCCCCGCGGCAGACCATGTGGAAGGTTCCCGTTAGCTCCCCGGTGGTTGAGCGTGGGTTTCACATCGGCTTCAGCTGCATCGCATTCCATCTCTCTCAGACGGATGAACTCGCCGGCGTGGTTCGTCTCCTCCACCTCCTCCGTTTCCATGGCAACGCGGATGTCTGAGGCGCTGCCCAGGAGGAGCTCGGTCTCATCACGGTTCCTCTTCTGTCGGTCCTCGAAGAATGCGTAGAGTCGGTTTGTCCAGTTACCCGCGGACCGAATG
This sequence comes from Mesocentrotus franciscanus, assembly GCA_037976565.1. Taxonomy (NCBI): domain Eukaryota; kingdom Metazoa; phylum Echinodermata; class Echinoidea; order Camarodonta; family Strongylocentrotidae; genus Mesocentrotus; species Mesocentrotus franciscanus. The sequence continues at coordinate 29,008,356 of CP137666.1, read as the reverse complement.
TGCATGGATATTGTTCCTGGAATAATAGGAGAGGAATATGTTGAATAGTCGGTTCTTGGTTTATCACGCAGGATAGTGGGGAAACATTCGTATGGGCCAACTCTTCTGACAATCACTCACACTGAATTTAAAGCGTGATTGATACTCTGCAGAAAATGTTAAACAATATAGATAAAAACAAAAGCTAGTATCTGGTCCCATCTCCATAGTCTTGAAGTATATTTACTATCTACGATAAGCAATAATTTATTGTGGACTCATAAAAAGAGCGAACCTCTTACAGGTTTACAACACATATACTGTTTCATACCGGACGGGGTATGGAATGATCATATGCACTGTCAAAATATATCCATAAAATCAGAAAAAAGGTTACGATCCTTCCTATTAAAGTTTATACGATGGAAGGACTGATATTTACCCTGCCTACATGAACTTGTTCAACAATGAAAACCTAAATACCCTGCACGACGTCAATAACCATGATTTTAAACAATTATAAAGGAACATGTTTTAAATCTTTAAGAGTGGATCGCGCTTTATATAAGTCGTAAATACCAACCTTGACAAAGCTTTTGCTAAATTATTTTATAGAACTTTTGCAAATAACTTTCAGATAAAACTCAATGAGATTGTAATGAATATGTAATACACAAGATAGCTGGCATGTTCCAGAGATAAAGACATTTATATTTCAATCCAACGGGTCATGGTTTGAAGTGCACCGCATGATTTCCCTGAGGCATATTCATTCAAATTAATAATCTCCTATTCTTCGTTTGAATATAGGAAAGAAAGAAAGAAAGAAAGAATGGCAGATTATAATTAAAAACAGTAGATGTCCTTGCATAATTTACTTAGAGTCACTGTGACTGTCTGCTTTGATAATAAAAAAAAATCTTTCCTTTTCGCCGAAAGTAATAATGTCATCGTTTTCATTAAGATCATTAAGATCTCGTCTCCGAGGTTGAATTGCTCATATTCCTATTTAAGCGAACAAATCAATTCCTATATGTCCGAGTAACTAATTAATTACCCACTGTGTTTTGGAAAAACACAAAGAAACTCATTTTCTCTGTTCAGATGTTACAGTGACATGTTTTCTTCGGAAATTATACAGTCAGATGATCAGCTACAGTACTTTTCAGGTAATGTAAGAAAACTAATAATGTAATTAGATGGCATGGTTTCATGTAGAAAGAAAGAGTATATCCGATACCAGTATGATGTCTTGTCATTATCAAGGTCAAATAGATAGAAGACCGATTGTGCTTCAGCTCACAATTAAATGTGCCATTCACTGCTCTATTGTCATATTTCTACAGTGTTCCTTTCCTGCCAATATGAGCATTATTCTGCTCGGAAAAGATATGATCAGCTAATTATATTAGATGCAGTGATTTCTGTCAAATATAATCGTGTTCATGACAAGCACAATAAGGATCATACATTTTTAAAATTTGATTCATCAAGGACTTCGTTCATTGTAACATTGTTGTCTTTCTGTCTGAATGACTGAGAAATCAAATCAGATAAATGTAAAAACTATTTACAACACAAATAAAATCAAAATTATTTCTGATAATTGTGAGGATAAATAAGGAAAGAGAGAGAGAGAGAGAGAAATATGCCAAGAATAATGTTTTGCCACTATGTATTACACAACCCAGCACTTTCATCTCGTCAATCTATGTTTTAATGAGCCATTTCGTATCGACTTTCAAGTTCTCTGTTGAGTTTAATGACTATTGAATATACATACAAAATCGGCAAATGACGTCATTAAACAAATAGCTACATCCAACATGTTCCATCAAAATAGCTTAGAGCCAATGTTCTCCAGCAATTAATGATGATAACATTGATAGTTGTCTAGAAATGCCCCAACGTAATGTCAAAATGATATCGATCATACTTCGGGGAATATACATGATGTTTGCATAGGCCGACACCAAAAACCCGGCTGTAACGAAGATCGGCATGCTCCCGAATGCTATGACTTCAAAGCAATGCGGTAAGGTGTACTTGGAAAACTGACATCGAGACTACAAGGGTTAATGAAGGTGGCATGGCAGGTGTCATGCAATACACGGTGTGAGCTAGTCGATGACGCGAGTGTTATTGGTAATGAGGGTGATTTGAGGTTGTTGGAGCTATTTGTAAGATTGATTAATAGGTCATACGATCAGCATCACAAGCCATACCCATCAATCAGACCTTTAAAAAAACATCCAATAATGAATGGACAAAATAAAGTCGTCGTTTCCTTCTCTTTGGAAAGTAATCCTGAACGGAATGCTTGACTAGGAAGATGAAGAAAAAAATGAGCCTTTCCCTGGAACGGTTGGAGTAGAATAATTATTGAGCAGCATTTATGCACACACGTTTGATTAAAGCTGCGTATGTGAAAGTTAATCCATCGCCTCCAGTCACAATCGAAAGAAGTACACGACATGACGTGTTGACTTTCTCAGCTTTTCCACTCTTTTTTTTTCTTCTTCCAGCTTACATGGTGTGTATATAAAAGTGTGTGTGTGGTTTGGCTGGTTGTGTAATGGATGAATTCAGTGAATGGCGGTGACAGGACCAAAGTCATCTTATTGTTGAATTACAGATTCAACAGCTGCGGGCTCACCAATCCTTTTTCTCCGATTCCTTTCCATCCAGGTCGCTCCAATTTCTAGCATCTGATACGCGCTATTAGGGCGGAGTAATTAAGGATTTCGGGCAGACAGTTCACCCAGGCCTCTAGCCCCGTCAGCTTGATTTCAACGTTGACTTCAGAGCCTCTAGAGTAGAACACTAGAAGAAAAGTATCCGGTTCGATTGGACCCATTTCATCGCACATTCTGCCAATTTATTGCTCCGATTCATTTCAAATATTATGCACCTGGAACATTAACAGTTAAACGTTCTTTGGAATTCTTTTCAAACAACATGAAACCCTTCGAAAGTGTCATAGCAAATTTAACCTTATGCTACCTTTCTTTCTTCTTTGTATAAGCGCTTCCTTCTATCAAATATAACGATATAAATGTTAGAGATATTTACATATGTTTAATAAAAATATTCTCCTTTTCCAAAGCTATTTTGAAGTGGTGCTTTAATTAAAAAAGCTTCGAAACTTTATTCCACTTTTCAATAGAGTCGACATACTAAGAATCAAATTTGCTTCAAATAATTAGCAATGCAGCATTCATGGGGGTTCAAAACATTAAACCATATCTTTACATCCTAAACGTTTTAGATGCACATTTGCACATTCTAACTTGTTGCACCCTTCTAAGTCAGGCTCTGCCAAGGATGCATGTTAAACTATTGATGTTCGAAGCTGTTCACCTTTTTGAAGTGGTGCTTATTATCGTTTGAGGTGCAAAAACTAATTAAAAAATATTCATCTTCAATTCTGCATAAAGGAAATCAAAATCAGACAGCATTTAATTAGCCACGATTCCGTGTTCAAATGATTAGAAACATGCTGTAATTATTGTACAAGTTATTGTGACAGGCTCAATTTTTAAATTAATATTTGATCATAAATATAAATACACCGCCAGTGATCCACAGTAGATATGAATGTATTCGCTGAACAGGTGTTATTAAATCAATGAATAATTCAGGTTGAATATAACATTCCAATGGTCTCAGTTATCGGATTGTTCTCATGGATTATTTGGCTGAGGGTGAATGTCCGGTGGTACTTGTCCTAGGGTAGTTGAGATGGGAAAACAGTTGTCCGGGGATAGTAATCAGGAGAGTAGTTTCCAGAGGTTAGGTCTGAGAGTGACTGTCCTTGGGTAAAATCCTAGGGTTAGGTAGTTTGGAGGTAGTTGTCTGGGGTGTTTGTCTGGACAACCAGGGCTACTTGTCCGGATGATAGTTATCATAGAACCTTTTTGTTCAGCACACTTAACCACTTTGCCAGAATAGGAAAAGTGCATGTTGATAATACATAAGGAGGAAATGGATGAACGTATTTTGCCAAATAAAAATTAGTAAAAAGAGAAGCTTCCAGTTATAATCAATCCTTATATATAAATATGTATATATATGATTTATTCTGCATAAGAAATTTTCAAGAAATAAGAAATAAATCATCCTGGCAATACGTCGCATAGATCACATCGAATGGATCGTAGAAAACGGGATATTTTTGTTTACACCTCTATCCAGTCACTGGAAGTAGGCATGGCTGGATGGGACGAAACTTAACGAGGAGGGTTCTTATATTTCGCCTCGGGGCTCAGCCAAGTCAGGTTTTTGATTTCCCTTCAACTCTCAAGTGTTATAGCACTTTGGGTATGGTAAACCATGGAGTGATAGGCAGACCGGGGAGCTGAGGGAAATTAGTAGGGACTAAATGGTCAAATCAAAGTGGGGCCGAGGCCTATTGAAGCGTTCTCTATTCATATCTTGAACTTGCTGACCTATGTGGTGAATGATAGCTATTGATAATGATATTGATGCGCTCATCAAGCTTGAATCATTGACACAGTTTCACAAATCAGACGAACATTGTCATGCAGAGTGCGGGTCACTGCTTGTTATCGGTTATGGGGATATCAAATCGCAATCAAAATACTCAGCCGATGAAATACGAATCAAATCTGTCAAATAATGTGGGCGGTGATTAACCGGAAGTTATGAGGTTTATGTACATGAATCAAAACAACGTGATGAGGGCTGTGTACCGCCTGACTACTCTGTACATCTAGCAATGTTGCAGTTAATTCAGTTGGTAAGCTTTATCCTAGAGTCTCTATGTGGGATAAATAGGCATTGGATATGTAAATGGCCTATGCAGAACCACTGTGATGACTGTAGTATGGACTTAATTTCCTGTTAAGGCAAACACATTGATCAACTTTCCACAATATGGCTGCAAATCTGTTTGTCAGCTAATAACTTTATTTTTGGAAAAATTTTGCTTTTAAAAACATAGTTTCTCATCTAATATTTTGGTATTTTTTAAAACTATCTGTTAGCTTTTCCTTACTCAATTAATGATCATAAAGAAAAACTAATATGGTCCTCTTAAAAAAGGATGCTCATAAGAAAGTAGCTTTTCAAATTTTTGTTTTTAGGTTTATAATTCAATGAGCTTTTTTGTGTAAATGATTAAATGAAAAATGTACTATAACCGACATCTAAGATTGTTAAAAAATAAAGGGAAGTTAAACTATATTTGAATAACCGACTAGACCAATAAAACACATCCTTTGGGTAGTTTACTGCTATCGAATCACTATCATTTAGATTTATTGTAAGTTGTTATCTGCGACGTGTTGAAACGCACACATTATTATCACAGTTCGCAGGTGCTAACATTCGATTGGTTTGCTACCTGATGAAATGATGATGCTAATCACCCGTAAATGATATAATCTGTCTAGACTAATTATCGACTTCTTTATAGGCCACAACCACTATTCAATGAAAAGATATTTCTACAAAATACTCTCTCCTTTTTATCCGTTTTTCTTTTCCTTGAAGAAGGTTGAAAAGGTTGTATATAATATACCTTGTTGTTCTGGTGCACTGCTAATGGTGAACGGATGCCACTCATACTGAGCGATCTGAGGAATATTGATGAAGATGTAGTCTCCGGCTTTATAATGGAATCGGTTGGGTCTCGTCAATGCAAGATGCGTTACCTACAAACAAATGAAATGAATTTGTGGTAAATAGCAAAATATAATCATAATATTGTAAAGGACCTATATTGAACTGTATTCATCATGAGATAGATATATACCAAAGGTTTGAATATTAGTTAACTGTTTGCAGCGCAATATGAATATATATACCGGTGTTAAAAAAGGTTGTCATGGAGCTAAAGAAGAACGGATATGGGCAATTTCTCAAAGCCATTGTGTTGCATAAAGCAATCCTTCCGTCAATTGGTGGCTATTGCTTTGTGCAAAATTATACACGTGTGGCAAACGAGCGACCGTGCAGAGAGGTGAAGATAGCAACCGAAGTGTTAACATTAAAATATTGACATGCTCTATCAAAGAGAACTCACAACTTGGTGGTATATCTATTGGTATATGCACGAGGGGATGGGGCGGGGGGTGGGGGTGGGGTGGGGCGAGGATGTTACTGGTATCATGGTGGGAGAACACTTTTCTTCTCCCCATTTCTACCCCCAGCATTTTGATTTGGAGAACATGTGCCCCCTGTGCATTCCCGAATCTATACGCCCATGTTATAACCGATACTTGTGTATTGATGAATGAATGTTGTGATATAAATTAAATGCTTAGCTTTCAACCACAACCTCTTAGAGGAGATATTATGAACTAATTTTGGAAGATAGTATACACAAGTTCATAATAATGAATGGGTGAATGTGTGTGTGTGTGTTCATGTGTGGGTGTGTTCATGTGTAAGTGAGTATGTGCAGTGTGTGCGTGTGTGTGTTTGTGCGTGAGAAGAAAAAGAGTATATTTCATGGACCGCATCGTCAGAAAAATCCTGCGTTTACTTTAAAAATTAATTGTCTTTCAAAGCACAGTGCTTTACTTTAAGTATTTTGTTACCTCATTGCATGCCAATTTATTCACAAGAAAACTTTGTGTGAATCTTAAAAGCCAATCAGTTTACAGACATTATTAATATTCCATTATAAATGTAATACAACGTATGTTGTACGCCATACTTCTCATTAGTATGCTTTTCCAAGGGATATACTCAAACACACAACAACAACAAATACTAAAAAGTGCGTTACTATTAAAAGAGCCGGCATTCAACACGCATGGCTAACCTAAACACTCTCTTATCTTATATTTCACTTTCCTTTGAAATAAATCCCTTGCGAGTATAACCAAAAGGAATAATCAAATCAGGTATGAATGGCGATTTTAAAGTAAACATATAGCTGTGTGCTGTATACTGTATGATGTAATATTTTGTGCAATATTGTATCATCTCTAGCATTTTGGATAGCTTTTCAAAACGCTTTCTCCAATACCATGCTAAACAAATATTATTTTCTATTTATAGTTCTCAATTTATTCAGAATCCTTGTTTAAGGTTGAAATTCCACTTTTTTCCTATCACTATTCAGAACTTGAAATATTATCACATTATAGTAAAAATTTAAATCCAAAACTGTATGTTTGAGAATATATCTTGTGTATACAATACGGAAATGGATGAACTGAATGATTGCCAATTATCCATGAAATCCCGAGTAATTCATGTAAAATAACCCATTATTCATTTATTCATCATGAATCTTTTGGATTATTATGAAGCCGTCTTATTCATATATTCATAAATATAGAGCTGTTTATATATAGAAATTCAAAGGATACCGCGGTAACTTATATTCATATGAGTTCGTCTGTCGTTGTCTTAAACGTTCAATAGTATTTGGATTACAAAATACAGGATAAAAAGAACGCATATCATTTACAGGATGAATGCATGCAAAAAAAATTTTGCTTTTCTACTCTACATATATGTGGTGTTTTGAATTTTGATGCATCCTGGTGAAATGCGTGACACGAATGAATGCTTCCAACATTCATGCATCGTTTTTCCCATCCTTAAATTGGATTAGTGCGCAAGGTTTCACCCACAAGTGAGCACTCATTGTCTTCGAAACATATCAGCAGTGGTGTAGCATGGGTACACACAATGAAGGGGCACTGGAATCATGCGAGGGGGAGGGGTGAGGAGGCACTTTCTCACTCGATGGAAGAAATGTGAATTAACAAGAATACTGACCAGAGAAAAGGTGTTGGACGGCCAGAGATCATATCATTTTCTCTTCACGTTCCCTATTCCAATTATTCCTTGTTCTCTCCCCCTTTCCCTGTCTGTCTGTCTCTCTCTTTATACCCCCTTTTTGGTCATTTCGTCTTTACCCCCACACCCCTGTAGTTTCCTACATACTTACCCCCGATGGGAGAAGGTTAACCTCTTGTACATATGTCTTTCCGTAACGGGCTTGCTTGACGCATTTGGTCTGACTGAGTTTCTCCACAATGAAGATGATTCCTGGCACTACGAACCAGTACCAGAATCTTGGTCCGTGTATGAGCAGCAGGCCCCAGAACACCACGTACAACATATGCGTGAAGTAAAACACCTGAACAACAAAATTACAAAAGGAATGAAAGTACAAGTATAACGGTAAGACTGCATATAGGATATCTAAACATACAAATTTATGATGCGGTTTGAAAAATAGAATCATAGGCGAATTGCGCATGAATTGAGTTGGGTGAAATAATATACATTAAAGAGAATCATTTTAAAGATTTTAAAATAAATGCCAATAAATCATCACATTCAAACTGGACAGAGGGCGAGAGAGACTCAAGAGAAAAAAACGAGAGAAGAGCGAGAGACCGGTAAGGACCAAGGTCAAGGAAGAGAAAGAGAGAGAAAGAGAGAGAGATACCAAATGAGAGAGAGAGAGACAGAGAGACAGAGAGAGACAGAGAAAGAGACAGAGAGGAGAGGGAGATAAGGAGAGAAAGAGAGATTGAGACAGGCATACATTGACATACACAGTGACATAAAGAAATAATAGACATTATGTAGAGAGAAAGATACACACAGTACAAACACATAGATAAGTTCAAAGAGAGAGGGTGAGGTAAGGAACCAACCCATCCCAAAAAAAACCCAATGAATCTGATAACCATCACCAGACAATGTGTCAATGATCAAGCGTCTTAGAAAATTTCTCTCTAGTCCTCAGATTGGAAAATGATTGGAGTGAATTACTTGGAAATGTCCTGATCGTCTGACGAAGGGCATTGAGCATATGACCATGATGGCGAGGATGATGTCCAACACCCATCCAGTGAGGAAGGCACTTCCGGAAACGGGAGCGAGCCCGAGGCTCGTCAAGTGAGGGTTCGTAAAGAGTAAAGCCGACATCGTAATGTTGCCATCGGTTGTCGTTTCTACGAACCCTGGAAAATATCAACAAAGGTTTTAGAATTACAGTCAAACCTGCTTTAGTGACCACCTGTATAGAAATACCACCTGTCTACAAAGACAACATTTTTTGTTTCCCTTGGGTGGTCTTTATAAACAGGTTTCACTGTATAGTGATTTTTGAAAACCCTATTCGATGAAAATACTACTTTTTATCAATGGAAAGCTGAATGAACATAGAATACAAATATAAAGGAATTCAAAATATTTTCCCTTTCAATATTGCACAAAAGCGAATTAAAACCTTTTTTTCCGCACCTCTCCAAATTACAGGTCAAAAGGGGTCAAATTTGCCGCAGTTACAATGACGACACCATATGTGCTCGCCTATATAGCTGAGGCGATGAGCCGTGCTTAATTAATGCAAATTCATTGTGAATATGCGTACTCCACACACGGTGATGTCATCAATTCGATAGCTAGTTTTTAGGTCCACAACTCCTGATTTTCACAGCTTTAGATTTCGAGTTTTCAGAGAGCTGTTACTCGTTACAGGCACTAAAGTAGGCAATAATTGGTATTGTTGTAATCTATGGCTTGTCAGCTTTTTTTAAATATATAATTTATCTATTCCATTTTTCACTTCGGACAGGGTCTTTAAACTTTGACATCAAACAATATACTTATAAACGCATAATGATTAGTTATTGAAGTTTGATATGAATCAATTTACGCACTCTTTTTACACAATATTGTGTATTTACACAATTCTATTTTTTCATGAAAATTCATTGGACATTGTGTTGACGTCGGGTCGACTTGTATCAATTCGTTAATTTGTTTTCCATCCATCATTTGTAGACAATATTATAACAACATCAACAGCAGTAAAACTGCTTTGGGCATTTTCTTTACCAAACTTGAGTAATAATGTATTGTCCAATGAGGTTAAAAATATAAAATATGTCCTTCAGCAATGGGCAAAATTATAGCCAAGTTGGGTTAATAAAAATATGGATGGATACATATTCACCCTCATGGCACATTTTTACCCAGTATTTTTAAGAGTGAACGAGATGTTTTATAAAGCTATTCAATTACGAAATACCTACAACCCCAATAGGTATACCCGTCTATGAAAAAGAAATGCTCGATGCTCCGTCAAACTTACATAATTCTAGGTCACTGAGTTTAACATGAATTGATATCGCTCCTAAGCCGAAGGCCTGAGCTTTTAAACTTAACAATTTGGGATTTATTATTCTTAAAACTTGATTGGCTATTCAGTGAAAAGTTACAACATAATTTATAGTATAACATCACAGTCAATAATCTTACTCCATTGGGCCACACCTCACATAACGACTCTGGCCGTTCTTTGAGGTTTTTAGTTTAATATCAAAGTCCTCGATTAAATGCTTCTATTTTTGGCATGGATATGTAAATCACGCCAGTATAAAAGTAATATATTTCCCAATTACATATTTGACATTGTGCAATAGGCATAAATATAGGATGAGCACGTTCATACTTCATTATATCCTCATTACGATCATCTATTGTCATTACACGGCTATCAATTGCCCTATCCGTTTCCAAATTGGGAGATAACTGTCATAAATTGATAACAATTGGTAACGCATTTATGAATTAATCAAATCAAATATAGATCACTCGGGCGAGGTAACGAGCTTCCATCAGGTCTAGGAACCATTAGCTGGTCATTATAGGATGGTGGTCAAAATGGAGGTTGTGAAAGAAACAGTGTTCAGACCTTGGATGATTCTTGGAGGACATGACCCATTAAAGTGACTCGGTAACATTGTTGAAGGTTGATGAAAAAACTGCGTAATTTTTGCATCAAATGTTACTTTTATTCCTTCTACTGTACTAACCCACTAACATGCAAAATATCTTGAAAAAAATTCTCAAACCACATAGATATTTATGGTTTTCTTTGAAGGCGTCACTGTGCAACACCCTCTAACAGTAAATTATCCCAACCATTTTTGAATTTTCTTAACCGTTTTTCCATGAAAATAAGACATAAGACAGGCTTTTTAAAATCTTTCAACACTTAAATTTTCTGGAATGTTATATAGAACCAATTAATTGCTTTGTGCCAATTTACATTCACCTAAAATGTAATTAAGTAATAATATAGTTGGGAGAATTAAGGAATCGATCAGATCAGTTTTTCCCAATTGTTATCATTAATAATGGTCTGTTTTCACTCAAACTTTCAGATTATCTTTATACATCTAGCATTGAAGTCACTACCTTAGGACCATTTTCTCCCATCTGAACAATTTTACCAAGTCCCTTTAAGAGAGGCATGAAGGTGAACACGAATATAGGATTTTGGATTTGTATCGAGCCAGACGCGATACGGGTGATTATTGAAGTAGATTACATAACGGAAACTAAAAGGCTGTTCGTTGCTCAGCTGCCCATTTCATAAAGACTAACTGATTATAAAACGAGATGAATGCTGAAGTAAGATAAAGAGCTAAGAAAGATAAAAGGAATGAAAATGAACAAGATAAATAGAGAAAAGGATTGTGGTTGTGATAAATGGATAGATATAGACATTAAGAGTGATATAAGGACAGAGGGAGAAGATAACATATGCATACAAACATACATAAATCTGTATGTACATTTTCTGTGCCATACAGAGGCATATGCTTCTGGAATGATCTACCTTTGTCAGGGAAAAAGCTTCAGTTTCTTGTTTTCGTAGTAGCCATGTTGACCTTTTAATCAAGGTTCTTGCCTTATAATAGAAGATATAATCTATATTTGTAGACAGTGTATGATACATTATTGTATTATCTAATTAGGAACGCCTATGTATACAAGTTTAGGCTTTGTATTTAAACACGCAAACATGTATTACTTAGATACGTAGAATAGTATGTAGCTTAATTATATACCTGTATTCAATAATTATTCATATATACATATATATCATAGAGATAGTAAGTATATATCTCTATGATATATATATATATATATATATACATTTTTATTTGTTAAGATACTGTACTTTAAAGGTACCACTCAGACATGATTAGCATTTTATGCTATTTTCTGGTCCCGTTTATCCATTCAAGATCTTTGTTAAACATGCATTTATTATTGTTATTATTGTTATATTAATGTATTTGAACGTTTGGATAATAAAAAATCTCAACTCATATATTAATTTTATATATATATATATATATATATATAGATATATATATATATATAAGTAGATATAAAGAGAGAGATAGCGGTTAGAGATGGGTGGAGGGAAGAGACAAAAGGAGGAGACGGACAAGGATATTGAATATAGAAAGATAAAGACTAAACTCTAAGACAATCTTACTTTGAACATTTTAAAATTGATAACTTGTATTACGAGTTGTTTGTAAAATCTGAAGGGTGACAAGAAATATAACCACTATATCTGATTGATATGATGCATTTTGAATGCATACAGTTTTATATGATACACACAACTTTTAAGTAGCGGCCATGCAATTTTCATTACAAACGGACGTAAATCCGTCACCTAACATAGGTAATCATCTGTTCAGACCTCTACTAAACGCAGATAATCTTGTCTATTATCGGCAGACGGAGCATCAATTATTGCAATTATTGATTTGCTAAATGTTTACGAATAACTGATATCCGACATATATTGATTGCATATTCTCCTTCAATCTCTCAAACAGTAGCACTATACCCAAACTATCCTACCATCATACAAACGTTTTTATATGATACCAGTTGCGTTCCCATGGCGACCGCGTGGGAGGGGGAAAGATGCGATGTAGTCGACAAAGAGTCCGCTTGATGCTTTGTACAGCAGGTGCCATTCACACTGATTTCCCTACATCATTTATCTAACCTGAATAAATAGTTTCAGATATCTCTCAGCCATTATCATAAATCACGTTTCCCCCCTATTTCTGTCTTTCTTATTTTGCAACACCCACGGGGGTAAAACATCAATTCACCCCTTTTCTGCATTCTTTTTGTCTTTACCATGTGCATTACAGAGTCCCGACAATGACATTAATTGAATCTCTTCCGCGAGCCAAAGCACCTGTCTTGACGCCACTCGACCGGCGTTACACAGCGTTGCCTCATAGACCCCGCCACGGGGGCATCTTCACCTTCTATTCTAATGGGCCTAATCGAATCATTTCTATTAAACGTTTTAATCTCCATCTCTCTCTCTCTTTCTCCCCCCCTCTCTCTCTCTCTCTCTCCTTCCCTCTCTCTTTCTCGGTGTAATCTTTCGAATGCCGCCCTTGCTTCGTTCAGGCAAGCTTTTTTTTCCTTCTAATTCGGTCGTCGAACCCAACTCGTGTTTGAGTCAAACATTCTACTGATCTCGATCTCTTTGTTTACATATTTCATGGATGTATTTATCCATATGGTGTTTTTGTCAGCAAGGTGATGACCTATTGTGCCCCTTTTCTATGAGCATCACAAATGTTAAATCATTAGAAACTTGTAACAGGCGTCTATGGGAATATGAAGAAATGTATGGAGGGAAGAGACACATTTAGAAAGTTCTTTCTATATGATTTGGAACTGCATTCAAAGAGATAAGTTTAACAAAATCCCAGATTGCAGATTTCAGTCGGCATTATTATGTCTGATATAGATTTGAAACATTTTCTCTATTTCTCTTACAGGAATGGTATGTTTCAAGTCACAAGAGGGTTGAATCAAAGGGAAATTTCTCCGTCGTGTGGCGGTAATTACAGAGCGTTCTCTTTTAAAAATAATGTAGTAAAATAATATTTCACCATATCGTCTTACACTTGACTATTTCTTCCATATGATTCGTCACCTTTGCCCTGTGAAATACTTTTTTTATAGAAAGTTATCTATTTGTAATCATGATGCAATACTTGAATAAAGATGAAACAGTTTAAAAGATCTTCGTGATTTCCAACAAAGCAGACATTGGTAACACACTTGAAGAAGAAAAAAAATCAGTTTAAAAGGAATTTCGAGACGCTGGATTTCTAGTTTTCGTCCTTTATTTCGTTAAAACCTGGAAAAATTGTAATCGGCGTTTTTATCACAATCTGTCCTAAATTAAAATCAGTGTTCTTTTTTTATAAATTGTATCACAAGTAATGTAATCATGAAAGCGTACTACCTTTATACCAGGTAAAAGTGAAAGATATATTTAGTCCACTGATTTATGAAGCGCCAACTGCCAACCACCTTATCTCTTAAAGATCACCCAAATGTCAACATAAAATAAATTTCTCATTTTAATTTTTTCAAATTTAGTAATTTCTTTATTTTATTACAGAATTAAGGTAATTAGTACATAATAAACATGATAAAAACTTGAAACCAGACACTCCTACTACGTGTTAAAAGGGAGATGTATTGACGAGAAGAAGCGGCTGGTTCTAATTACATGTATATTGAAAAGAAACTATGCCCTTCGGTAAAGAACGACGTTCCATTTTGAAAGGGGAAAAAGGGCAGTTCTCCCAGACGTATCAATTTTTCCATTTCCTCATGTTTCCCAAGATGTTTCAGTCGCATATTATCCCGTGGTGATGTTATTTTATAACTGCAATACTAACATGATTAATAGAATCTATCACCTGCCGCTGCTTATCAATAGTAGTTCTACAATATCATACATTTATTTGATCGCTTCCTGTAGCTCAAAGCTTCGGGGCATTATTTCGATTTTTATGCAAAGGGAAATGAGCGCTGGAGCAATTTTTTTAACAGGGTGTTTGCAAACGCCGGCGCGGGCTATGCTACGTCAACTGAAGACGATCAGAGTATGAGGAGATGGATTAGGAAAATGTCAGCCTTTGTAGCGATTCATGCATTAATGTCATAACGTCGGATCTATTCATTATTGTCAGAATATGAATTAGTGAAACAACATTGTCGCTTGATTGATCTAATTCTTATACTGCAAGCTTGCCATGCTTGTAGAGGGTATACTCATTTTGATTACCTTTTTGCTTTCTATAATTTAACAACAACGGCAACTCAGTGGATAAACAGAGCAGTTATAATTACCCATGTACAGTTTGATGAAAAGTTACATCCAATATTATGAAACGATTTTGTTTGAAGACACCTATGAAATAAAGTGTTCAAGTGACGACTTACGAAACGTAAAGGTACCCACTACCCAAGTAATGTAGTATGGCCGCCCACTTCTATAAGTTAAAGGTAAATACCAGTGCTGATGTAGGAGATGTAGGTCTTTTTTCGCTCATTTAATTAAAGATGCACACATTGCTTTGCTGTTCAAAAATGAGAGTTATGAGAATCGAATGAACTATTCTGTCTCATTCCCTAACTTAAGGTGAAAACGAGAGAAATCTCACTTTGAATTGATGGTTTTTCGTTCTTCTTGAATCAACAAGATCAACAGGCATAAAGTACATAAGGTATTACCCCTTTTCGTTTGCAGTCTTTTTCCCGCATTTGTTTATGATGTAAAACGGTACAGACATGTGACATGTCATGTGACCTGATGTAGGGAAAAGGAGGTCGGCTTTGTCAATAAGATGCCAACACGTGCTCTTCATCATATACTAAATAATAGCCGGTGCCTCATGGAGCTACTAACTACACTAACACTACACTACACTAACTAAAACTAAGTATTCCCTTCTAACTAGGCATGTTGACGGGCTTATCAAACAATTAGTGCTAGGGCAAACTGGCTTTCAAATGCAACCCTTCTTCGATATTATGCATGTTGGTAACTAAGCACTGCTGAACAATTCTTTAAGAATAGCCATTATGGTTCATGATGTAATATAACTTGCAAAAGCGGTTCCTTTTTAATTCATATCAGAACAACAATTGTTAAAATAATTTTCAATCAAAATATGTTTCGGTCTTTCATTTTTTGTTTAGACATTCAAGTATAAAATCTATAGAAAGAACAAAAAAACAGATCCGAATGTCAAAGTTAGGATTTGATTCGCTTTATCAAATATGGAGAGAATCACTGAGGAATTTTCTTAATATCAGGGGAATCATAAAGCTTAATCACGGATTTAATTTGATTTAGCAACATTCAGTTTTTAATAAGACAATCAACTGCACAACTCTCTGTTGAAGAGCAAAAGAAGTGACACTTTGCGGTCGACTGGAATGTTCTTTCTAAATTGATCACAAGATCGCATTAATGCACGTTAAGCACGTGATTTTCACAGAGTACCTTTTGCTCCATGCTACCATCTTCTATTCTCTTTTATTTAGATTTACTGAAATAAAGTGGAAGATTATCTTTTGATACGTGTCTGATCGACTCACATCACCATGTTTGCAAAGTATCATGATTTATGAGGGCATCATCATCTTCTAGTCTATCACTCTATGTTTAAGTCGTCAGGTACAAGAACAGCCGTATGTATCGACTGCAAACATATTCCAGCGTTGATTGCCAGTTGCTGAATTATTGTATGTCTACAGGCGTTGACAGAAATGGGTAAAAATATATGATATAGACTGGAAAACGATTTACCATAAATTAAGCGCCTTTAAAAAAAAAACTTTGTTTCATGTTACTACGTCACAAGTGTTATCTAAGATGTGAATATAGCATCTACAAAGTAGAGACTCTAAAAGCTTCGTTTTGACTTCGTGATAATGTTGGTATGCTCAAGGGAAAGTCGTCCTAGTAAAGACTTTTTTAAAAGGCTTGTCGCGTTGCCGTGAGCAGGCGAAGACAAAGGAAGAAGAAAATGAAGAAAATTAGCAAATTGAGAAAAAGGCTGCCTCCTACGCACTAATAACACGAACTTCTGATTGCTACTGCCGTGGTATTGTGTTGAATGTAGATGGCTTGTTTGCGGAGTGGCATATTAGATGTGTGTCTCAACCATGGCGATATTAAAAAATGACATGCTTTATTTCTCTATTTTGCCTCCAAACAAAGCACGGTTAGTTTTTATATATGAGTTCAGCAGGTAACAAATTATGCAGACACGGAGTGACATTTCAGGGACATGCCACACTAACCTCGATCGGACTTAGTATAGAATTCTTAAACTTAATCATGGGATAGACATACATGTTTACATTAACGATACCATACATGCCATTATAAACATGAATGTGATAGGACCAAAGTGCATTAACAGGAAGATTTGCCAATATTTCTTGAATGCCACCCATTTGTGTTGCTTGGTTGACTCTTAAGTTCTTAAAAAATAAGAGTTAAGAGAAAGATTGTGAGAGAGGAGAGAGAAACAGAGAGAGAGAGAGAGAGAGGGGAGGATGAGAAAGAAAAAAGAGGAGCAAGAAGGAGAAAGGAGGTGGAGAAAGAGTAGCCAAGGGGAGAGAGCACAAAATATGGTTGAGGAGAGAAAGGGTAAAAGAGAGAAAGCAAAGGAGTAAAACAGAAGGGAAGAGATAAATAGGAGAAAGAGAAAAAAGAAAATTAGAAAGAGAGAGAAAGAGAGATGATGGGACGGATGAAAGATTTAAAATATATCATGGGGGTCATGTAGGGCGTTTTGAGAAAATTTACACCCCCCCCCCTTCATAGGATTACTTGTGTCAGCTATTACATTCATGTATTTTGCGATCCATGCGATTACAAGCCGATTCCACGAGAAGATGCAACCAATTACTTATATCTTCAAGAAAAAAAAAATAAAGGACTAATTCACACACCATTTCTTTCTTACAACTAGCCATGGCGAACAACTGGCAAGCTATGCTCACCGCCCCTCTAGATAATGTCCAGCAGATTACCATATACGCCATCGCTCAAAAAATGGCGCAATTAGGTGAGTGAGCGGCGTGTCGTCTTGATCCTTGTTCTCTCAAATTCTCATCCTTAATGTGAAATTCCGAATTAGAAAATAAGTGCCTTGGGAGTTTGAATAACCATGTGACAATTATTCGACTGCCCACACTAATTGCTAAATTACATTCACGTCCACTGTTTGTTCATGGTTTCTTGTTATGCAGTGAACCACGACACAGTTTGATTGTAACCATTATACCATCGTGTATTCGTTTTCGAATTAAATCAATTGTGACGTAGACATTGTGATTCATGACGGAACATTGAGTGGAAGGATAAAAGGTGAGTTTTTGCAACCTAAGTCTGAAAATGATTAAATAATGAATAGATTGTTGTCCTAATCACCTATATCGTAGTCATCGTAATCATCACTATTATCAACATCATCATCACCATCATCATCATTAGTATCAACTCCATCATCAACATTATCAACTCCAACACCACCACCACCACCACCATCACCACCATCACCACCACCACCACCACCATCACCACCACCACCACCGTCATCATCATTGAGTAGGTTGTGGATATAGATCAAACAAATTGACACAAGAGCAATCGTGACTGACAGTGTCAAGTGTTCTACAAAAACCTGTAGGATGTAAAGATGAGATATTCTGATCCTATTCAACATCACTTGTACTTCTTCTCGGAATGAGAATTAGCGAGAAAGACAAATTTAGGTTTCATTCCCCGTCCTCTTTTATCCTATAGTTGCTTCATATTTACGTTCATCTTATGTGTTGTAGGTGCGGGGCACGGGGGCACAGTGAACCCCTCCCCCGGTGGTAAGACATAGACAGATTGAAATAGAAAGAGAGAAAGAGAGAAAGAAATAAGGGTAAAAATCGTGAGAAGAATATCACAAGACCCCTCCCTAACTCTCTCCGCTCGCTTGCCTTGTTCCCTCGTATTTTCTCTGTCTTGTATATACCCCAAAGGCTAGACTCGAGTTTTAACCACCGCGGAATTCACGATTTTAGCCCTTCTTTCCTTCTCTCTTTCTATTTCTATCTACCTATGCTATCTATCCTTTTGTGTATTTGCACATGTAATTCAGGTGCGCTGGTTTGGAAAGATTGGTGATGACAAAATTGCATGAAACGGGGAGGAATGAGATGAAGAGGAGGAAGCTGAAGATGCAGACATGGAAGATAAGGAAAAGGAGCGTCGTATTTATGTCTGTGCAACGACGGTCAATTGGACATCAATCCATGTAGAAGTACATGATGTTTGCAAATGTGTCGTACTTGATTAGTATAAAAACTTGTCCGAAACACGAAGTTTACCTTTAGATGTCAATGAACCAACCATAGGAATCTGTGTTTTTCCACCACCACGACCGCAAAGTACCATTACCAATTAACCTACTACCATAGTTTCACTAGCAACCAGTCTCCTAACATAGTACCATTACCAACCAACCTCACACCAGATTACCATTATCAACCAACCTCCCACCAGATTACCATTATCAACCAGTCTCCTAACATAGTACCATTACCAACCAACCTCTCACCAGATTACCATTATCAACCAGTCTCCTAACATAGTACCATTACCAACCAGTCTCCTACCATGGTATCATTACCAAACAAACAATCGCCATAGTACCACAACCCCAAAAACCTACCACCGGAACACAATACCACCATGGTACCTTTACCTACCACCCTATACCACCACAGTACCATCACCAAACACATTACCACCTATAGTGCCATGACTAAACATCCTACCCACCATACCACGACCATTCAACCTGTCACTTAAGTACCATGACCAACCGACCAACCATTAACCAATCACCAGAGCACCAATGCCACCCGGTGTAAGATACACGCCCAGCACCATGACTATCATCAACTTTCTGTTACCTACTTACACGCATTGCCAATGTGTCCCAGAGTGTGTATTCCAGAAAGCAATGCAATGAAGATTCCCACCAGTTTGTGGAATACGATGTTCTGGTCTGTTGGGAGTATCTCAGCAGCTTTCGTCGTCCGTAATGTGGTGATCGTCTTACGCAACATGAGGACGAGTACGAAGGCAGAGTTAAAGTTCAGGCACTGACCACAACCACGAGCTGCAAAAAGATCGAAATCAAACAAAAGATAAAACATAGTAATAGTGTTTTATAAACACTTGTGTTATTATAATTTAATGATTCTGATTATAAAACATATTATTAAACAATACGATAAATATGCATATGGGATAGTACTGAAATAAAGCGTTAGTTAGACCCATCTTTACATTTGTTAAACGATGATTAAATTGTGCATCCGACCATATAGAATTTAAAGTAACATCGCAATAATAAATGTTTTTTTACCAGGGCATTCTGAGATACTATGAAATTATATTTACAGTATTTAAAGGTAATAATTCATATTTCAAGCCAACATTAGGAACATTCTGATCATAATTTTTAGCGCCCTAAAGTTGACAAAATAATCATTATTGTATTTCCAGTTGTTCATTTATTCGTTTACTGTATAAAACAATATTAGTCCAAATATTTGCCCAAATTTAAGGCTTATAATTGTTTACACGCGGCATATATTTACCATCAATTTCCTTTGTTTTTTAAGCTTTCATGGTCGGCCCTCGCTCATGGCTTATGCAGTGAATGACATACGTTTGTGATAACAATCTTAAGTTCCATTAAGAAAGAACTATTCGGAGAAAATAGACTACCTTTATGCAACTCAGCCTCTCAAAACAGGGACATCCCTGCAGCATACTATGGCCTATTTCCAAGCTTCATCTAAGTGTCTGGTTTGTTTCTTTCATTTGTTGCCGTTCGGGGAAAACATTGTAAACGGATGTGTTTATCTAGAGAGTTAAATTTTGATGACTATTTCACTATGCATCTGTGCGTCCGGTTGTCTGGCGTCCATAATTAGGATAATACTTTGAATTTATTTTTTATTTTTGTTTATTCTAATTTTCATCAAAGTTGAATTGAAACTTTAAGAGTAGTGAACGTTACATATTTTTTGTTCATGTAGAAATCTATTAATTGTTTCCACTACAAGCTTTAAGGTGGAAATATTTTTTAAAATGGTCAAAATAGGTGGCTTACTTCGAATCATCGGGTACTCGTGTCGGGTCGGGTGGTCGCGTTACCGACCTTTTGTGAAACATGCCCCTTTATTCACGAAATGTCGGGGCTAATGTTTGTGAAATAAACTCCTCTCATCTACAAATTAATGGTCTGGTCCAATTTACCCGGCACCTTGAGATAACCCTACGACAAATCTACGAAAGGTCGCGTGATCTTCTGCTCTCTTTTCACGAAAGGTCGTGTAACGCGACCACCCGACAGGACGCGATGACCTGATGATTCGAAGTAAGCCAAATAGGTGAATCCATACAATTTTCATACGGGTTGCTTTGATCGTTTTTACAGAATCTGTAACTCAGCACCAACCAATCACAAAGATACTTCATCTCTATTCATTTCCGATAGAAAACAACTCGTACATGTCCCTAGCAATTATTGATACGCCAGAATCTTGTGGGCAGTGACATAAATTTTCTCAAATGAAAGGGCATTCAACCCGATCACAAAAGAAATTCCTACCAAAATTTAGATGAAAATAGCGCGACTCCGGTGAAAATCATTCTAACATTTGCTCAATTTCAAAATGTTCCAGCGGCATCACTGTGTTTTGGTATTTATTACAAAGAAAAATTCCACCTTCGCTCAATTTCCTTTTCTTTATTGTTTAAAAAAAAATATTTTGTACTGTTTCTCTAGTTCTTTGTCTATTTATTTCTGTCTGTCTGTTTTTGTCTTTGTGTGTGTGTGTCTCTCTCTATTTCTATCTTTCTGTCTGTCTTTTTGTCTCATTTATAATGTCTGGCTACTTTGTCCGTAGGTTTCCCTCTCTCTTAATTTCTCTCCCCTCTCTCCTCCTCCCTATCTCTCTCTCTCTCACTATCTCACAAACACACTCGTAAGTAAGCTATGAAGCTTCTGGCTAAAATGGAACTCCTTGCTTTTCAGAAAATGAGGAAAATATAATTAGATGATTTATATTGGCATAATCCAATGTTTGTGCCTGCGAGCCTGGTTTGTAGCACAGTATTGTAAATTTTTTGAGAACTCCGGTGACCATTCTCAGTATAATTAAGATACCCGTGACAATAACTTAAACGAGAAAGGCATGGATACACTGCCATCTCCTATATTTACAAAATGATGTGCTTTTCATTTGTTTGTTTTAGCCCTATGCATTATGCGGAAAGAAAGACTATTTAAAGCTTATATCTGGTGGTTAATTGTCTGTCACTGTATCAATACATCACGCGATGCCATCGTGCTTATATACAAATTTAACAAAGAGCCATGTTTAAGTTGTTTTTATTTTGAAGAAATATTGAATGAAATTCCATTTTCATTCCGTATTTTCTTCTATATGCTACTCTCAACGTAAACATGTAAAGCGCTCCTTTGAATCGTATGCAATTTTATGTCAATAATATTCCATCTTTATCTGAAGCACTTTCTTCTTAACCGTCTTATATCCGATTCAATAGAGACTGCATAGAATATCTCGCTGGCGTGCATGCGTTGGGGGGGGGGGAATCGTTATTTAAGAACATGAACGATTACCAAAGACTGTTAGAAGCAGCTTACAACTCATCTCGTATTTACATGTTTCCATGGTGATTGTATTAGTCATTGTTCTGATAAAGTACTCTTTTTGTCCGGCGAGAGGCGGTAGATGGTTTAAATCTTCTTGTTATTACAAACTAAAAAGCGAGTTTCTCAATACCGTTTGAACTGGTCAAATTCTAGCATTAAAGCCCCTCTTTCTACGCGTTTTTTGATCACATACTACAGTGTATTACATTTTGTAAAGACCCACTTTGGCCAGAGTTGTCGCCTACAGAGGGTATTCAAATGATGCCTGGTTTTACCTCGAAAAACCGGTCAAATAACTTAAATAAAGTACCTATTTTCTGATTGTTTTACCATGTTTACTTGGAGTGTAAAGACCAAAATAATTATTTATGCCACTAAACTTGGAGAGATTTTGTGGATATGTGCGATGAATTTGCACGCTAATTTGCTGGGAAAGTTCAACTTGAATATCTTTAATTAAAATATCTTGATAACATCGTATGATCTACTTAAATTCTTTCTCTCATCCAGGAAAAAAAAACTATAATTTTATAGGATTTAGACCGAGACTTTAAATCCACCTTGCCTCAGTTCAAAATGTCGCGAAGAGACATTTCTATGATTTGCCACTCCGTACTCAGGAGAGATATGGCGTATCTCCGAAATAGACGACCCTTCTCCCTATGTAATTCGTCTCGTCTATTACATAAGAGGAATAGTCCCCCGAGGATAGAGAAGGAACACACGATCGTGATCAGTAATGACTTTGATGATTGTGTTATGAGATTACTTCTGTTGTCAAATTTTATATGGACCCATAATGATGAAAGTATTATTATTATTTGATATTATTATATGATTTTTTGTTTAATAGTTTGTATTGAGTCATCTCAGGGAGATGCCAGCCTGAGTATTAAGCAGACGAAAGTCCAGCGAAGCGATACGAATTATACTGTCAGAAAGGTGCCGTATACTCCTCGATATCAAACCCCGCGTTCATCCAATTTCATATTTCCATATCTACTAAAGTCTACTCTCAAGTTCAATTTGGATCAATATTTCCACTGCAGGGTGAAATCTAATAACAATATCAGACAAAGAGTCTGGCAGAAGGCTGGTATTTTTGCCAACGTTTCAGCAGTTTAGTAATATGACACACCTATTGTGGATAAACACAAGTAACCTGAAAAGTGCGCTCTGAACCTCTTTCGAGGTATTCGATCATTAATAAACGGTCAATATCAAATGGTCAATATTTACACAGAGGTATTTTCTCTATTGTCATTCGCTTTCGTTCGCAATTTATCGATAAGAATATCATGCACCATTGGAGGCAAAGTTCACCATCAGAAAAGACATATCACTATCATCTGAGTTTATTTGAATGACCGGGAGTACATCGATATTCATTAGTAATAGCTATCAAACAAGTCGTTATAGCGTTCATTGTTGTGTTTAGCATGAAAGAAACCGACGGATTCATTATGCATTTCAATTACCCATGCCTTTTTCACGTGAGTTACTATTTAGAACAAAATCAAGCTAAGTTCAATGATCATCTAATTTTGAAACGATTGAATCATAGGTTATTGGCCGTTGAAGGCAAAAGTCATGGGACGTGAATAATTGTCCACAAACACCACATAAATACTCGTCACACAGTGTGAAAGCAACTTGTATAATGACTATCACTTGCTTACTCAATATCAACCTTTTTACCAGAGAAAGGAAATCTCCTCCGAAAATACTAAAATTATTGAAATAATAGCATGAAGCACATGTACAATAAATATAGATGTCACAAGCTTTTGCGACTTTGAAAACTCAGACTTGATTCTAGATGCATCAGTTATTTGAATGTTAATACAAATTTTAAAAATGCCTACTTAAAGTCTTAAGGTCCAAAACAGATCCTTAAAATTCTTTCTATGAAAACAGAGTAACCATTATGTAAAGTTAATGTTTTCAGGATATTTTCCCATTTTTTCATAACCTTTGATAAGAATACAGTTATAGACAATTAAGAGCTCTTGAACCCTTGGTGATCTCTTGTTTTATCAGAGGATTGATACTTATCTCCACACAAGTGATTTTGGAGTATTTTCTTGCTCATGATTTTCCTCTTAATAAATATATACCCAAACGTTCATTACAAAAAATAAAGAATATTGGACGAAAAAAGTCGGGCGCCACTGCTTCGTGTGGTTATCAAGCTAATATTGATTTCCAATTTCTGACAGCTTAGCAAAATTAAAAATTCAACATGAGATATGCACTGAGACTCAGGAGACCTGGTAAAGTAAACTTTGGTGGATATCACATTTGGATAAAAGGTAGGATTTATTCGTTTAAAAGCTGATTTTAAACCTTGAGCTTAATTTATGAAACAGTTATATGAATAATGCATGAGTCCTGTAGCCTCCCTAGATTATGAAATCTATGTCTACTCAATAACATTGATTGAGTTGTTTTATCTTTTCGTAATGACTTTTCGTTTTTCGTCATGTTCGGGGAAGGACGGATTAGTATTATGTGAATACCTGACCAATTTTAAACTTATAAAGAGAGAGACAATCGATGGGAATGACTTGAGTTATTCATTGGATGTTTTGAGATATATGGAAAATAGTTTTTTTTAATAAGGAGAGTAACCGGTTGGGAGGGAAGAAGATAGAGAAACAGATAGGGTAAGAAAAGACAGCATGAGAGAAATTTTAAACAGGCAGAGCAATTTAACGAAATGCATAGAACTGAAGAAATGGGGAAACAGACAGTAAAAGGGAGAGAGGGGAGAGAGAGAGAGACGGGGACGGAGAAAAGGGATAGGAAGAAGCGAGAACGTTAGAGGAAAAGAGAGAAAGAGAGAGAGGAGGAGATAGATAGATAGAGAGAGAAAGACAGAGAGAGAAAGAGAGAGAAAGAAAGAAATAGAGAGGGGAGGTAGATAGGTAGAGAGAAAGAGAGAAAGAGAGGGAGGGAGATAGATAGATTGAGAGATAGAGAGAGAGGGAGAGAGAGAGAGAGAGAAAGAAAGAGAGAGAGAGAGAGTGAGTACATGATTATTTTTTTGGGTGACATACCAACGCTGGTGGAATATCTACTACGCCTGGGTTGATTCTGTAAACATTGCATCTACAATTCGATTAAAGAAGTCAACACTGTCATGATATATGTGGATTTGATTAAAAGTGCTTATTTGCGATTCGACGGTTGCAATGTGACTCTAATTTCTTGAGCGATCGGCTAGATTCAATAAAGACCAGAGGAGACTATCAGAGATGATGGTAACGAAACTGATGCAGGAATCCGGTGATGAAGGGGAAAGCAACCGCGTTAAAAATAAAATTCAAAAAAAAAATCAGGAAACTACTCCATTGACCTCGAAAAGAAATCACTTATTGACTCTCTAGCTGCCTCGCTTGATTTCCAGCAATTTCTCAAATGCGATTTAAAAATATATATTAAACAGATTGTTGTATGACACATAGACAGAGGGAATCGCATAGACAGACCAGTATCTTATGCATTCCATATCACCGTGGATGTACCCGTTTATCATATCATTTTCGCTCATTTTATTAAGCGTCTATCTATCAACGAAGTAATTGCTTAAATCAATTGGATGAAAATGCACGATAACGAAACACAAATGCCGCCAGTTAGTAAATTGCGTTTATAGCGGCAGATAAATCTAGATATAGATTCAAGTTCAACGGAGTAACCAATTAAAACCAGACAAATCATATTAATACTATTTTATTTTATAATGCTTTGCTTTATTTTTTTTCCAATATTGATTGACGGATGTTTGGTTCCGTTATTATTCCTGTTTGGGAAATTAAAATTTGTCTAAATAACAAGCTGTATATAATATTTCCTTAATGAACCAATATGTATTAATATGTATTAATATATATATTTTTTAATTATATTTCGTGAGTTAATTTCATTTGAAGGTTTCTTTAATTAAGGAAAGTCTAAATTACAGTTTATGTCTTAGCTTTTCAAATTTCAATATTCGGAAACCCTTTTGGCGTAACGATCATTCCTGAACCTACCCCCCCCCTCAATTCATCGCATTTGAGTAGAAAGTTTTTTTAATTTATTCGTTGTTTTTCTTTTAATGAATTCGGTACAAACTTAATGTAATGTGTGTGTGTATAATCGTGTGTGGATTGGTGGGTGGATGTAGTCATACATTTTTGCGTGCAGTGCTTGTGACTATCACCAAGGTTGGGTCTATTTCTTTTAATTCAGATCATTCCAATACCCCACAGTATACATCAGTTTTTCTCCTGTACCACATGATCAGCCTAACCCAATTGCCTCCTGGCGGTTTTGGTTTCGACAGTGTCAACCCCAATCGCATGACCGGTGTACTCAACGTCATCTTTTAGTTAAAAAAACTAGAGATAACTTCAACCTGTTATATAATGCACAATTTTTTATTTATTTTTTCTTCTTCTCGGAATAACGACCACACCCGCCCTAGCTGCCACCGTCTTCTAGTAAAGTTGTAAACATCGAAAGACCTTGTTATGAGCCACCCCCTCCCATCATCCACATTCGCCATCGTTTCTGAGTAAATGTTAAAAAAATTAGAGAGAAAACCCACCTGTTATGAGGCACCAATTTGATTTCTTTTTGGCGTAGCGGTACGCGGCCTCGGTGAAGAGAGCGACGTTGATTAAAATGAACACAACAAGGAAGAGGATTTTTCTGTAGTTGTTGTGAACGTATCTCCAGGTCAGATACCTGGGTAGAACCCTTCTAGATGGCTTCAGGGACGGTGGTTTCAACCAACTAGCTGCACTGTAAAACATACAAACAAATATATAAACACTTGTTAATACTAACAAAAATTGAACATAACGTGGCCAATGCTGCCATGATGAACAATACGCTTTATCACTATAGGATTTGCCGTTGTACATGAAGAAACCAATTTCATAATACTAACAGTATTTTTGTAATCTTTCATGCTCGCAGTTATAACTGCATTAAAAAAAAATCATATTAAATCGGAGAGAGAGAGAGGGGGGGGCGGAGAATTTAGGGGGAAACGAAGCCTGCATGTGAGAGAGGCCACAAGAAAAGAAAGACAATTTGAATGGGGAAGGAGAAAGAATGATAGAAAGAAGGGAGAGAGAGAAAGGGAGAGAGAAGGAAAGAGAGAGAGAGAGAGAGAGAGAGAGAGGGGGAGGGGGAAGGGAAGGAGAAGATGAAACAGAGAAAATAGACAGATTGAGATGGGGCAGGGAGGAAAGAGTGAGAAAGAGAAAGAACAAATCAAAAAAGGAGAAAAAGAGAGGGGTAGAGACACTCCGGATATAATATACTCAAGCTTAGTTATCTGTAATTAATATAAATAAATTTTTAAAGGAAAAATCAGAATTGTTGAATACAAAAATTAAACATGTTTGTTACCGAACAAGATGATTTTGATTTTGTTTTGCCTCTTAACACATACTATGTCCTTGGATATATAGACACTACCGCTGGAGCAGTGTGAAAAGGAGGGAAAAACAAGGCACTAAAGTGGATGACATAGAAAGGTTCATTATTCCGAAGGTTGATCATTTATGAACTCTGTGATATTATGGTAATGTACTTGAATGTAAGCCCCTCTATGAAAGGCATCGTCCCACCTAGGGATTACATCGTAAAAGTGCACTGGTATGAAAACAATAAGAGCCAACTATAGCCTACCGTCACGATAACAAAAACCCGTCGATAAAAAAACCATGGAATGCAAGTTTGATGACGTTCAGTGTATATAGACCTTAACACGATATTGCATCTTTTCATGCTAACTTTTGTTCATAAACGCCTCATCCCCGTGAAAGCCTCCTGTAAATCCTTTCTAAATTAAATATTTATAACAACCTATCGACGGGCGGGAAGATAGCCTTTTTGCATTTAAGCGAATCTTGTCCGTCGATTCTTCCTACACAAAATAACAAATTGCTGCCAATTTAGATACCCAGTGTCTACTATGAGGGATAAATCATATCTGTGAATAGAGAAGAAAAAAACACGACGGAGGGTGAAAGTAGGAGGGGGGAATGTTGGCGAGCGAGCGAGTGAGAATACTATATTGCTGTTAAGATTGATGTAAAGCTTGTCTCTTTGGATATCTCCCGTCAATCCCCGCGTCTAAATTGATCAAATGAATGATGGTGAGAGTTGATAGATATTAGAGACCGGTGGGCCAGCTGAGATGCAGTCAAACCATCTTCTCCCCTAGATGGGAGATGACAGTCCAAGTGGCCCGCCTCAGGGAATAAATTTTCCCCCAGCGAAATGGGAGGAATGTGAAGTTCCATTTCCGACTTTATTCCCAATCAATTATTTGGAAATATTTTCTCTTTTGTATCATATACTTAAAAACAAATGAGATTCTAAATTTTCCATTGAAAAATAATAAATTAAAATGTATGTATAATAAAAAGGGATTACGTCTTCCGTAGCACCGATGAATATATTTTAGATATAGATCTATATCGGGAAGGCAATTTGATTACGATATACTAGTCTCTACTATAGGTAAGGAAAACAAATCACATGACAATCAAAATTGAAAGCTGAAATAATATCGCCTGAACAAATCGGGCAGCATGGATTTTCATTCATGAAAAATGATGTCATCCCTACAAACATCGATGAATGTATATTCTCAAGACTTTTTTTTTGTTTCTGACACATTTAAGGATGTTTTTTCCCAAAACATTATATTTAATTTAAAACTGTATGACAAAAATTGATAATGGGCTTTAAGATCAGAAAAAAGTTTATTATTCGAGATGATGGACATACCAGTGTCATTGGGGGTACAATACAAAATATTACGAAAGGAGAGAATACATCAGTCGAAATTATACAGTTTAATCTTTCATCATCTACCCTTTTTTTCTTTACTTAAAATAGGCCAGCCAAAGTAACAAAAGAAAGCCTACTGTTGTAACTACTGTGATGTGAATTATTGATTACTATCCAAAATGAGACTGAAAAGTAGCAAAAGATAGATTTCAGCATTCTATAAATATAAACATTTTAAGTGAGATTGCACAAAGGATCCTAATCCCAACCAGCACAACACTACTTCTGTCGTGTCAAAATGTACTTTCATCATCTGAATTGGTCATAAGTGTCTATTTGTCGTGTAGTGAGGATTGCTAAGTGTGGTAATGGAGGGTATAGATAATTGAAAAGCTCCACATACATGAGTGCTACTGCAATTCTCGCTTAATCAAAAGTCTGGTCTTCGTTAATCGAAAGTGTAACTATTAGAAATTCTCAACTAACGACCTTTCATGTTCGAGAGTAAGATGCTTGGGAATTTTTGTGCCAGGCCAAAAAACAGACGGACGGGAAACACGGGTTCGACACGGAGTGACGGAAAACGCAACAGTGAAATACGATGTTTAGAAATATGTAAAGATTAAGAGAAATGTTTTTGTCTGTAAAATTCTTAACTTTATATCTTCTTGAGTTAGTCGATTGTCTAGGCATGTAAGACGGCAAATTGCAGTTCTCTGAAGAATTCGAGATGATTCTGTCTTTTCAACCTTGCACATATTTGTATCCAATGCTATTATAATGACCATGATGACATTTTATTTAGGGAGATATTTATTTTTTCTTGCAAAATTGCTCTGGTCACCAATGATGACCAACACAAAAAACAGGCTGAAATTTGGGTATGGATATTTAGTTAAAACTCCTATGAGACGAAAGAAATATAAAGAAAACACCGCAAAGAAACGATATGTTTGTATTGTACATAATTTGTATGTGAATGCAGGGCTCTCTGGGAGAGCAGGTCCAGAAATGGACTTGAAATGAGACCACCCTGTTGAAATCAAACTAAAATAAATAATTAATAGATATGTCAGTGAAACCCAGTGGACAATGGCAAAGGGCAAGTGCACCTCTCCGTTTACCTTAATATACATCCTATCCGTCAAAATAGACACTAAGTAGGACACTCAAATCTTTATAGGTGGTGCTATATGTATAAATGGGATTTTCCCGTCAAAAGGGGTAATGTAGTGAAAATGGTTATATGGTCATTATGAAAATGTAGAGCAATATTGGAATTCGGCAGGAAAGTGAATACTATAGAAAATATGAGTGCTTGATTAAACAAACCACAATGAGGATCAATGATCCCACTTGAGAGGTTTCTTCTTCATCGAAATGATTAATTTCTCCAAAGCTCTTCCAATTTGATATAAGGGTGTTTCACAAAGACTAAGATCAATTTTAAGTTGGACTTAACTATGGCAGACCATTCATGCCACTGGTCGCTCTCACCATTGGTCTCTCAATTATGATCTTTAGATAATATTTTTTCCTTCCATAATGATCTATCATAAAAGATAAATTCTGTAGATTTGTGACCACGATTTGTACGTCCCTTGAGAAACCAATGCCAGGAATGGATAGAGGAACTAGTGGCATGAACGGCCTGCCATAGTCCAACTTAAAGTCGATCTTAGTCTTTGTGAAACACTCCCCTGGTCTTTTTTATTTTATTATGACTACTTACAATGTAAACAAACAAAAGATAGATTTAAAAAAAACGTGGCTCTCTCTTTCACGGTTTATATACTTGTATTTGCTAAGCCAAATCCGCAGTGATATAGTAATGTTAGTAAACATGGTAAAATTGCAATGTAGAACTGTAGTGTAGAATGGACTACAGAGTTGCATTATCGGGGAAATTATAAAATTACTCAACGTCGTTCGATGCATGATTGTATGTCGTAAATACAATCCATGATGGTTGTGGAGGATTAGTTCTTTGGAAAAAAGGGACTGATTAGCTCCTGTAAGCTGGTTTTAATAAGCGCAAAGCACCATATCAAAGCCAGTGGGCGTATTAAAACACATTCATGTGGTAGATAATACATTCAGTATCATTATCGAGGTGGACAATGCCTGGAAAGGGCAAAGTCACTCGTGGTATTAAAACTTATGGTCTCAAAAAGTTCCTATATGTTGAGGACAGAAAGACTGCATGAACATGTACAAGCAGACACAGTCATGTAGATAGTGTTTAATACACAACTGAAGAAATGTCGTGACATAAGAAACATTCTCGACAACTAAACTGCGCGTATGATGTAGATGACATTTCAATACAGTGGGAGATTTTGTTCGACAAGATAGATTGTTTAAAATATGTATTTACTTCCAAGCATCTGAAGAATAAACTGGACATGCAATTTATCTGTATATCCTTACTCGATATTTTCTTCAGTACCCTATTGAAATGAGTCGATGATAAACTTCTATAGACAGTAGATTTTCAAATAGCTCGGAGCTATAACAGTCATCAGGATTAAGGACATCTTTTAATACTAATGAAAACAAATAACCTTTTGGTTAGAATAATATGTGGGTTTTCATTGATATGATAAGTCTTAACTGTTTTCATGAATTCACCCCCAATGACATGCACCGATGCGAAATATTAGCAATATTTTATCTTCTCTAAAATCTTTCCACAAATCTATATCCTGAGTCATGAATATATATATAAATTATTTATATATATTTCAATAATTTCAAGTGATAGTTTAATGCCTTGAGGTATATGAGAAAACAGGACTTCTAATATTTGCCTCTTAAATACAGACCGACATACGTCACTATGACGTCACATACCCATCCAGCAAGCCTTTCTTTTTCTCGTCATTAGAGATTAGCTCTTGAATAAATGAGTGGACAATAGTGGCATCTCTTGTAGCTAATGGCAGATTGAGCAATGTCTCTGCACGGGATCAAAAGAGAAGTAAAAATCGACTAGAGCAATGAAAAACTGACGCCACGAGGTTATACCTTTCTCGTCTGAAATATTGAACAGCCATATTAGGATGTCGGAGTTATTTCAGGATATAGTTTTCCCTCTCTTTTGGTAAATAAAAAAATACTTTCCGCTATGCTGACGGCTTCTGCAGGATTGATTGAGAATTTCAATTTGTCACACCACCGAGAAATCCATACCAAATGCGGATTTTTCGTGTATAAATGGGCAATATCACACGCGTTCTATTGTTACCGATTTACAGAATGGTTGATTGGCCGCCATTAATATCATAAAACAGCACTATACGATATTGCTTTGCCATTGTAATATGAATTTTCGATGCATTTGGGTGGCTAGAAACTAGAAGTCCAATCTCAACTGTGAGATATAAAGCTAGTCAATTAGGTGAAGGTCTCTAAAAAAGGATTAAACTCTAATCATCATTTCTGAATCATTGTTAATTGACTTGACTCGTAGGTCACTTTACCTAAGCTTGGTTTCTTTATGAACAAACAGCCGATGAGTTTCCGTGACCTGCATCCATATCATAAATAAACCCTCGTTTCTTTGTCGATGACGCGCGCTACGTCCACATCTACCATAGATCGTTGGACAAGGAAGGTAAAACACCATAATATGGCATGAATAAATCAATGTTAGCAGGGTATCTGAAGTCGAAAAACTATTGAATTATTGTGTTTAAGAATTCAGAAATCACAGGTCAGAAACTCATAATTAAAATCGTGAATCATCCTATGGATTTTAAAAATCTAGTTGCGTAAAACACATTATACGCAAACGCATAGCTACGCATTAATCCATTTAATGCAATGTAGGCTGTCTATGATACAAAGTTCGCATCGAGCTAGAAAGAAGTAAAAATCTGTGTCCCTTTTGTTTGAAATGATTTTAGGCCTGCGTTAATTTGCTTGTGCCTGAATTGCTTCCGTCTGATAAAATTCTGTCTGTACATATCTTTCTGTTTAGGGTATCTCATAATGCACTCTACCACCACTCTCTTTTCCCACTTTTAAAACTTTATTTTATACCCCCCCCCCCATCCCATTGGAATACATCCGTGTAACAGCTTTGAATGTTGTAAAAGTAATCAACGTATTCCAAATGGATAGTGCTTCCGTAATCATTGAATAAGAGTATGAAAGATTAATCTGATATAAATTCAGCTAACTCGGTAAACTCTTAATTTTGTCATCTCAGGAGATCCAATTATATGTGTTTTGACTTGAATCAAGTTGAATAATAACAATGTATTATGAATTATGAATCACTGACGGAGTGTTTACTTCCGATGCAACTTTAAATCGTTTTTAATCGCTTACAATTGGACGAGATTTGATGGAATTTATATTCCTGGGAGACACAATATGATATCCACATTTTTCATGAATTGTTTATTAGTGGATTTTCTATAAGATGACAGTTCGTAAAGATGAAAATAAGCTGAACGTTATGCGTTTAATTTTCCTGAGATTATGGTCTTTGACATTGTGTTGAAAGCAACACCGTAGAAGAGATTTCCAAGCCGTTTAGAGCTTCCCACGCCCCGCCAGTCAACTGGAGAGACAAACAGGGTGAATGCATCAGTACCTTCAATCATCAATAGAAAGAGAAGGAGGATGAGGAGGAGGAGGAGGAGGAAGATGAGGGAGTGGAAGAGATAATGGAATAAAAGCGATACCGCCTCCCTGAAGGTTACACAGATGGACCGTATTGTTCGTGTTTCCATTACACGGTCACTCAAAATGAAATACCTCATAAAGCAATGCTAATCAGGTCAGTGGAACTCATAATCGTACCGTGGAAAAGTTTTTTTTCCATACTTTATCGGAAGAATTGGGATGACCGGTTGTAATCATTGGATATTTAAGCTTGACTAATCACGTGTCATATGGTTGATTAATGTGTTGAAATGATAGCCAGTGGTTTCCCATGTCGGTGGTACGGGCGCCATTCGACTAGAACCGTGGTCTGGTGTCGGGTGAGTCTGGGAAAGAGAAAGAACCCCGGAGGTGAGATTCCGTCATTTACAGGGGTGTAAAAAATCACCCGCAACCAATCTTTCATTCCACCGAAATAATAATTGGACTGCGTTTGATTACACGAGAGCGTGAAAAGCGTCGGGAACTTAAGCCCAGCTTTACAGGGGACGCCAATGAAATTATATGTGGGTCAGATCTTGCCAAATAATCCTCATGTTATCTACTGATTAACTTCTCGTTGGCCTATCTTTCTCTTCTCCTCGACTCGCAGGTGCGTATCGTTCTTCCTTCAAGACAGGGATGGTTTCGATATATCGACCATTCCTAGAAGACCATGCAGTCTCTAGGGATGAAAAGAAACTCGGAAAAACATTCCTATTGATCATACTACTATTTCATCATGACCCGACTTTCCGTTCCAGCAAAAAGAAGTCAGACTCTCTTTTACGGTAGTACTTATATTTCTAGCGCAGTAACAGTTGAATTTCCTTTACTTCACTCCCCCACGGGGATGGGCAGAACGAGCTTATAAATTGAAGATAAGCTGTTCAAAGACAGTTTTTTTAGAATGGTAGCGACACTGGCGATTTTAAAGCACTAAGACGGCATGAAATGTGGCGATGGAGTTAGTAGAGAATGGTGGAGAATAGTGGCTGTGTTTACAGAGCCGAGACCGTCTTTCGTCATCAGGAGAATTTGATACTGCAAGCTACATGTATGCTTCCTCTACATCTCGACTACCATTATTCCATCACGTACTCTACCTAAACCATATTACTCAACATGGACACGCGGAAAAAATAAGAACCCTTTTTTCCGAGCTAGAAGATGACATCACACGTGTCCTGAGGCACAGAGAAAATCGTTGTCTAGAAGGTAGTTCTACTAGACCAAGATGTTTGCTCCCAAGATTAACCGAATGGGGAATTATGATCATGAATACCAGTAACTTTCAATCCCAATATTATACAAACTATATTTACAGTAACAAATCGATGTCCATTTAATACATTTACTTTGACTTAGGAAGATGTGTCAAGAGATGGTTTCATCTGATTACTTTTATTCAATCAAATGATTTTTTAAGAATAATTTAAGTATTGTTTGTTTAAAGGATCTTTCATTATTATCTTGATTCGTAACTTGACTTCGACCATGCTCAGATCAATACGATAAGGTTATTCTATGAATGATAACACCTATACAACAGGACATTGTGGAAATCAATTTGTTTCTAGTCATTATCATATTAAGAGTTTGTTATTGAGAGTTAAATCTAAATACAAACCCAATGGAAACCAATATGTTTTAGCTCAATGGAATCAGGTGTCACTTTTCACGGAAACTCAGTCTGCGTGAGTCTCAATAAAACATCAAATATGTCTGATCTTATCTTTCATTTACTCCGAGTCGAAGCCATTAATGACAATTACAACCTGACACCTTACAATGCTAGAGGCTTCAATAAGGGATGATGCATGACAGACTGAATGGCTTTGAGTTAATCTATCCTTTGTGGTGTGTGATGTCTCCTCACTAAGCTAGTGAGGAGACATTTAACATTACCTCTATGCGAAAAGCAATAGACTTTAAGACTATGTAGACGTGCTTGTATGATGGATGTCATGACATCATTCATTGATTCATTGAAAGAAGAAGACATATTCGGGAACATGGCGCTTTTCCAATCCAATTAGGTTACTTCCAGTTGATACCTGCGTTTATGTCTGAGGCTCCTGGTGGCCTAGTACTTATTAACATGGATTCAGTTTGATAGCCGTTGTTATGGCTCTCTAGCATTCAATGAATTACCCCTAGGGGATGTCAGGGGCCCATTTCATGTACTTGGGTCGAGAGTGGCAATGTGGATTAACGCATTGCCAACATAAATAATTTGTGTCGAACCAATGACCTTTATCTATATATCAAGCGTTAAAACCACAATTAGTTCAGTCGGGACGGTCGGTGGCTAAATATTATGATTAATTTAATAAAGATTAATAATAAGAATACAAAAACACCCCCTCTGCTTCAATTGTCATGGCATCTACATGCAGAAGATGTCCATAATATTCTTATCGATAGCCCATTCTACAGCAAAGCCTAGTAATCGAAGTACTGAAACCCTTATTGCATAATACAGTCCATGACAGCGATTCATTGCATAATATTCCGTTGGTAAGATCTTATCAAATCATATGGTAGGAGCCATCTGTTTAAACTTTATGTGTACGATAAAAGGAAGAAGAGGAAAGATCGCTGATGGCAAAATTTCCCAAATACTATAGCATTTGGTACCTATTTCTGTGATTTAAGAAAAATACACAACACACGTAAGACAACAACATGTGACGTATTTCGCTGGAAGACTTTGGTATCTGCACCCCTCAGATAAGAAATTAGAATGGACAGCCTTAAACGAAAAGATAGGAAAGAGAGAAATTGGAATGAGCCATGGTAACTGGCTTAAAAAGAGGGCAGGTGACCCGGAGAGATCACGGTCAGTTAATATTCCTCTTTAGTATGAGATTGACCGTGTTATCATCCCCCCAACTGAGAATAAGAATAAAGGGAAATTGGTATTCCCCGAGTATTTCCCATTAATCTACATATCTTCTTCTTTCATGGAACGGAAACCCGACGGTTTGGAGTCCAAGGACATCAATTCCTCTAAACACAAAATTTATTGGATGAAAATGACCAGAGTGCCTACCAAGGCGCAGTGCGTTCGCGAAGTGTCGTCGTATAACTGTTGACATAATTTCTTTGAATAGAATGAACTGGTTTGTCTTTCTATGGGAGAGTGACAAGTAGGTTTGAACTAGTGAGAAAACAAATTATGTAAAAAGGATGAAAAATAAGGTTTACAATTTCACATTAAAAGTAGTACGACATTTTGTCATTCGACGGCCTTCTAAAGCGTGTTGATAAAGATTTTTGTTTCCTTCTCAGAACATCTAGCATTTTTAGCAATATCAATATATTTTCAAAGAAGCTGAAAGATGATTTTACTTCGTAAGAACTCATGGAACACTTAACGTCTTAGACTATTCAAGGAAAACAAAATAGACCAGGAGCATCAGAAACATACATGTACAGCTTTATAAATGTCTCTCCTAATCATACATATTCCCTGTTTGTCGGCAGGCCCTTCACTCAATAAGTACAGGAATCCATTTTTGTCGATTAGAATTGGCCATGATGCATGTTATTCGGGAGAGAGATGGCTCAAAGAAGACGTTCGGAAGGTCAACCCGAAGAATATCATCAATGAATTACACGCACGCACCGATCTTTAAGAGGATTACAACGTCGGGTGTATTGCGAGTCGGTATGGAATATGAATGATGAAGGCTGTCCTTCCTTAGATCATCCGTATTACTCGTTCCAAGTCGATAAAATATAGGAGCATGATGAGGAAAAGATGGAGATAGAGAGAGAGAACCCTACTTCTTTTACATTGTGTATTCGATATCGAATGTAACGAAACGTGTACTGGTTTTTTTTTACTACATTGTCCGAAAAAAAATTACTAAAAAGTGTGAAACTGATCTTGAGGTAAGAATTATATACCAATAACGAAAGAAGAAATTGCGTGACATCATCGCCTCATAAACAAAAAGAAAACGTCTCATTAGGATAGGACAGCAACATGTAAGTTAACCTTTTCCCTTCTCTATATCTCTCTCCGTTGTTTATCCCTCCTCCCCTTGCCCCACTCTCTCTCTTTCTCTCTCACCCAATTCTACACCTCTGTTTCTCCCCCACCCCAATCTCTCTCTCTCTCTCTCTCCCTCTCTCTCTCTCATCCACACACGAACACGAACACACATACACATATTCTATAGTCCCACACCCACACACCCCCTTTCCTTTCTCTTATACTTTTCCTCTGCCTTCATCTCCTCTCCAAACTCGTTGAAGGTTGAAGGATAATAGGAGACGAATCTCAATTATATTTCGCATCGTTGTTGATCAACTGTCAATATTGACTGCTATTTAACAAGACGGAAGCACGTTGATACCTCACTGGGTGTGAAATATCAAAATGCACGACATGGACAATAGTGCGTTTATACCCACATAACAAACTTGTCATTCAACTAGTATATGTTATTAAATTGTATTTTTTTTAAACACATTGCGTGATATATATCTTGAAAAGAAAATGATTAGAGGATGAGGAAGGTTATAGAATTAAAGTATTATAGATAGAAAGTCAATGGTTGTTCAGGTAATGGATGTGTAGATGGAGTTATACAGGTAGCGACATCGTAAGAGGATGTTGGGGGGTGTCCGCCATGAAAAATAACTATCCCCAATTAACGGTATTTTCAATCTTAAATTAAAATCGTCGAATATAGTTTTAAATCTCTATATAAGTATATCTGAGATCTCTTTTTGTTCACCTAGTCGTATATTTCTATTTGGTTGAAAAGAAGTTACAATGTGTTCACTTTTTGTTTTGTTGTGCTTTGTTTTGGTCTTTGTTGCAAAAGAATTCAGTCATGGACAGAGCACAAAAATTGTCCAGTTTACGAGAATATATTCTGCTCAATTTTAATTCACATTTCAATTGCATTTACTGACAAAGTAAATGAGTGACTAACCTTATGGTCAAGTTTTCCATGACATCCGGGTTCTTTTCCAGCTCTTCTTTGAGTTCCTCGAAACTGATGGCGCCACTGCCGTCGGTGTCGGCTGCTTCAAACAAAGCCGAGGTCAAAGCGTCAATGGTTGCCTCACTGATCGTCATCGAACTCTCACATAAACATGCTCTTAATACCACCTTCAGCTCCTCGTGATCTATTGCACCATTACCTAAAACAACCAAAATAGAACAATACAAAATAATATAACTTTAAAGTCCACTAACATGGTTAATGAACGGATACACTCTTTGAAATGCTATTATAAAAAAATCCCAGGGCGCTCATGTTTTTGACGAGCTTTCAGTAGGCTACAATTTGTTCCAATCAAGAATCATTGAACCACTAAGAAATGTATTTTTTTTAAACTAACGTTGAAACAAGTCTGTTGTTATCAAATATTCACTTGAAATAATCATTATAACTCTAACATGTATACATTATGTCCATTGAGACTATTATACAATCTGATTAGAATATGTTATAATAATTTAATTCAAATTGCACAATATTATCTATCAAAAATGATATGAAAAATTAAAACAAAGGGAAAAAGACTAGCAAAAAAAAACAAAAGAAAAAAAAAACTAGAAAACAAAAAGGTAAATAAGTTAAATCGTTAATATATCTCACTATTTTACATTTATATATAGAAGCCTAAGTACTCACTATACGAAGTATAGTGTACGATGTATTTAATCTTGATTTTTGATAGTACTCTGTGGTTGACCACAATTATATAAATCCCTGAATTTATATTGAAATGTTGATTACATGACTCCATTAAAAGTGCAAGAACTGTTGGAAGTAACTTCAGTGGAAATTATCGATCTTGTGTTAATATTTTGCCTTTCAAAACAAAATACCCCAAAACCCATTTCATCATTAAAAAATTATCGAACATTATTATGTATTCGTTCAGTCATGTATGATGTTAAAATGACGCACCAGAGACAGGTTGAATACAAGGCTTTGTTCGTTTGTTTGTATCCCTTTAACCTTGACTTTTCTTCCAGCATAAATTACCCAAACTCTACGAACACTTTGATTTTGACCGCATAAAGATGAAAGCGTGAGAACAAATGCACTCCTTTTAGCATGCATCATCTTCGATCTTTTATTCACTCTTTAATTGACAGCGGGCTCGTCAAAGAGCATGCGTGATAACCATGTCAATGGGGCTACCCAAAGCTTGACTTAACACTCATGATAGACCACAAAGCACTGGCTTGAAAGTCATGGATTTTCATTTTTCTCTCATGGTTTATCAATAAACGATTAATGTACGTTTATTCCTAACACTTTGATCTGCTGTCAATATAAGCGGTATACTGTGTATTAAACCATTTTCCTTCTTTTTTTTTGACACTGCATGGTTTTGTTGTTTTCATCGATGCTTATCACACTAAGAAAAAATCATCAGTCATGTCCAATTGTTTTGCTTATTACTACTAGTTACGAAACCAACCTGATTGGAAAATTGTGAATAGAATCGTTATTGATTAAGGTGTATATCTAGCATTGTATCTTGTTGTTGATAATATAGCTCCGAGTCATTCACCTTGATGTCATGAGAATCTTTCATTTCATTACCAAACAGGAGAAATCAAAGAAGAAAAAAAAACCCTGTTTTTCTCTCAACCGGCTGCTTACACCTAAACCGGGGAAATAGTCTAAAATGACGTCACGCAGAAGTGATGGATACCCGCCCGCTGCAAGCGCAAGCTCAAAGGACAGACGCAAAAAGCTGGAGTAAGGTACTGATGACGTCAAAATCGGTTTGGTGTCAACGTACCATATAATGTATAAATACATATCGCAGTGCTTTGTAGGAATCACATGCTGATTTATCACATCTCGTTTTGTAACCGACGAATTCCTAACGCAACGTGAGTTTAATTGGCTTGTTGAATTCAAATAGAAAATGGTCACCACTCAGATTCTCTTAGAGGGAATTAACCTTTTATAGAGTAATTAAGTTTATTCAAAGTCCAATTTTCAGCAATCACTTGTGTTCCCTGAGTGATGGCCGAGTAAATTGATGATAATTCGTCATGTTTTGATGCGGTGGTTAGAATACGTGAGGGTATTTTATTCTGGTTAACCTCCTCAAAATCACCACTGAAACTTGGCGAGAATTCTCGACAGCAGTTTCTCTTTCAACTTGACTAAAAAGCATCAGGGTGAATGATAATGTCTCATTCCATTTCCAGTACATTATTCAGATAGAGATATAAATTAAGATGTGCTGTAAATGGCGGCACATTTAACATGACTCGTAATCTCGGAGGGGGCATGATGAAAATTTCTTTCGCATCAAAAAGCATTCAAGATCGTATAGGGTAACCCCGCATCAACTTTTTTATACATAATAATTATAAGCAGATCAGGGTTGGGGTCTTTCTTTCTCCGTAATCCCTTAACATCCATGTTATTGAATTCATTTTGATTGACTTGCATCCATTTTAGAATTAAATGGCGTAATCCCCACTACACCAAACAGTCTTAGCTAGGATTGAGCGGATAAATCGCTTGCGTCAGAACATTTTTTGTGATTGTTCATAGTGTCTCTCCGTTTTTTTTCTTCTCCATCTCAACCAATTAAATGCACAGCCATTCACTTAATGAACACTCCCATCGTTTATCAAATATAAGCAAGTTTCTGCTCTAAATTTATCAGAATGAAAAGTCCCAGGGGCGGATAGTAATTTTATAAACGCTCTTCCCTGCGTAAATGCCATCGGAGGTTATTTTAGGCACACACCAAATATAGACTCATGGCCTTGATAGTAATATTAACAGTTTGTATAATAAAAATATTGAAGCCGTTTTTTATTGACGTAAATGAATGTTTGTTTATCAATATAGCTGTATCATCTCGCACGCACAGAAAAAAGGAACACTATCCATCTTTCGGTGAGATGACAGGATTTGTCAAAT
Source organism: Mesocentrotus franciscanus (assembly GCA_037976565.1). Lineage (NCBI taxonomy): Eukaryota > Metazoa > Echinodermata > Echinoidea > Camarodonta > Strongylocentrotidae > Mesocentrotus > Mesocentrotus franciscanus. Next base: position 28,966,589 of record CP137666.1, on the reverse strand, counting down.
CCGGTAAAAGAACCTAAATTCATATCTTTGGTAGATCTATAGAAATGATTCACGGATTACTTTAATACTGTGCGTCCAAATGTTCTCAATTTAAGGTTACTCCTGTACCATAAACCATTAGGATTACATTATGCATGTCTGTATCCTGCATATAAGATTTTTCAGGGAGCTCAGATTTATAAAGATTACTCCCACTTCTTACGAGAACAGACAGATTCAAAATGATGCTACAAACGTTTTACCTCCTGAATTTCGATTTTTATTTATTTTTTTTATTTTTTATTTTTTTTATTTTTTTAATAATCTGTACCATGATCTACATCTACCAACAACTTATATTCAGTGCATTTGTTGGAATATGATATCAATCTGTTTCTGGAGTGAGGTGACTGCTTTCACACCCTCAGCTGAAACATAGAGATAAATTTTAAATGCACAAAAATCGTCATAACATCGGCGTTAAAGATTATGAGTAATGCTGTCTAATGAAAGTTTACGAAGCTTCTTCTTTAAATTAATATTTTATGCCACTACAAGTAATAATCATGCAAACCATTTTTTGTTACGTAGCTTTTACATTGATCTTGAGCAGAAATGACTTTTTTGCCCACTTGACTGTGCGTAAAACAGTGTCTTGTACGCATGCTTTTTATCAGTCAGATCACATCGGCATTATTGAACTAAAATGCACGTTCACTTTGTCAGTTTTGCTCTCTGGACATGAGGTCTGGAAGTAGTTTTTCAAACGCATCAAATTCTAGAACATGACTGAAGTAAAAACTGATCTATTTCATGACCTACTTTCCCTCTTCCCCCCCTTTTCACTTCACCCGTCTGAGCTAGACTCTCGCGCTCTGGACGCGAGAAACCGGAAAATGGCAAAGACAAGTACACCGACATTCAAACAAAATTCGTCTCCTAGAACGTGCTAAAGGATCTGTCTTACATTTACCGTGATAAAATGAGTATCATTCGATTATATTAGCTCTATAATCTACATGACTTGAGTACACTGCAGTACGTTTCGATGTAAAGAAAGAAGAAGAAAGCAATACTTATAGACTCTAAGGCAACTCGTTACATGATATGCTTGTAAAAAGTCGCGAGCCAGCAGCACCAAACTGTCTCCCCGCACATACCACCTGATTCCGGCAAATCGCAAAGTGTGAAAACGTAGTTCGCGGCAATTATTTGCTAAGCTTTGATTTAGGGGAGCCAATAAGAGAAGGACACGCTGGTCGAGATGTAAAGCATGGTGAGAACCTAGTCGGGCTTCCCCTTATCAACAACCCTCAATCGATATCAACGGTCGATCATTTTGCATTTCATATTTGCCGATCGTGTGTTCGATCGTAAACGCAGAGTGAGTAAAAATTTCCCACAGCATAATAATTTCTGTCGCTCCAAGAAAATTCTACCCCGAGCACTAGAATGTACATGCATTAGATTCTAAAACAAATCGTCTCATCGCCACTTTAAATTTATGAATTAACAAGATAATATCCATCAAAATGAGTAATGACAAAAAATGACTGGATTGATATGTTAATGACGGTTAAAATTCTTCGTCTTTGTTTCCTTTTCTAGTAGTACCTAACCAACAGGGGCGGCGATCCAGGGGCGGGGGGGGGGACACGTCTCCCCCCTCAATTTTTGTAGGGAAAATTTGAAAAAGTGCAACAACAAAATGTATAGCAAATAGTGACTAAAGACTGCATCACACTTTTAGGCTCTGGAGGGTCCAAGAGTGCAGCGTTTAGACTAATAAAAATGCAAAAATCTTCTCGCTCGGTCGCTACGCTCTCTCGCATAATATCCTTCAAAATGTTTTTGATTTGGGGTCAAAGTGCATTTTTGCATGTTACGGGTATATTCCGTAATATTGGTTGGTTTTAATAGTTCACTATCACATAGTCTATATATTTGCCATTTCAACTCCCACAGCGATATCAATATACATGTACATGACAGAGGCCTAGAGTGGGAAATAGAAATCCCATCCATGCCCAAGCTCCCTACTTACTAAACTTTACCTACTAAATATTTACAACCCTTCAGACTGCACACTAATTACCGGCAAAGTAAGAGTGAAGTGTGAAAAAAGGATATTGCTTGTTTTTATAGTATAGTTTTGCTAAGGAATGTAATTTTTTAATACAACAAAATTTAAAAAAACCTGTGAGGGGGTATAGTCACTTCCATCACCTTCGCCCCTCTGGTTCACTATGCTCCCTCGTCCCTCGCATTTCGCCCCCCCCCCGGTCGTGAAAAGAAATCGCCGCCCTTGCTAACCAACCTACATGCCATTTAATCTTGGAAGTTCATCTCTATGTGAAGATTTGCACTTGTACTACGTTTAAGTTTCTCTATATAGTTGTTTTTATATATCGCAATAAGAAACGTTGGTCAAGTAGCGAGAAGGAGGGACGGACAAATGGACGGACAAAATTTATGCCGACGAAAATATAACCTAATCTCAGGTCTTAAAGGGGAAGTCCACCCTGATATTAAGTAAAAGCAGAAAAATGAGAGAAACAAATTAGTGAAAGTTTGAGCGATATCCGGTTAAAAAAAGGAAACTTATGAATTTTCGAAGCTGTCATCAGTGAAACATAAAGTGGCAACACTGTGACGTATTCGGCGAGCCATTCTCCAAATTGCTCTGTACAGAAAATTTCACAAAATTTTATTTTCTTAGTTATTGATGACAGAATAGCTTTGTTACATACAGGGGTTGTATTTGCAGTAATTATATTTAGGAAAAAATATATAGATTTTGAAGTTTTTTAGTACTAGGAAAATGGGAGGGGACCTCACAAGATTCGTCACATGATTCCCAATTTGTGTTTTAGTGATTGCAGCTTCATATATTTATAACTTTCTTATTTTTAATAGGTTTTACTGACCTGTTTCTCTCATTTTTCTGTTTCTATTAAAAAACTAACTTAATATTATGGTAGAATTTCCCTTTCAAGAGAATCATAACCTCTTTCTGAGCCAGAAGGTCGTATACGAATCAATTCCCTTCTGCTTCTGAACAGATTTTGTCTTTGAGATCTGCCACAAAGTGCATAGGCCTGCCCTCGTCAATACTACATTAACTTAAGGTTTGTTCTCGGTATTTTCTCTCAGGCATACACTACTTCCCCTCTTTAATGATTTCAAACACGAAATTCTGAGTTCCCTGAAGCCCCTGCAATAATAAACTAGTAAGCACGTACTAAGCTCGCGACACATCCTGTAAGAATTCAGCATATTGGCGGTCAGACTTTTATAATATCAAAGAGAGTCTTTTAAAATTATTTTGGAGCTCCTATAGTTTAAGTGTTTAACATGTATTAATTTCATGAACTTCGTGGTAAGCTCCAACACCTATTGTGGCACAATGTTCAAATATTTGGACACATGCACGTTTTGCGCCATGTGGACATGAGAAATATGATGTTGAGCACCTGTTGTTTGTGCCATGCAGAGCACGTGTTATCCCTGATGTGCCAATACATAATAGACGTGCTTAACATTTTGTTTCACGAAAACATGCGTATATATCAAGCCCAATCAGGGTGCGTTCAAAAAAAAATGTTGTGTGTAAACGAGCTGAAAATTCAGAGTTCAGACGACCACCGACAAGCAAGACTTGATCAGGAAATGTCAGTGTAAATCAAACACTCTTCCTGGTCAGAGTTACTTGAGTACATCGTTTTAAAGGTCGTGAAAGTAGGCGAGTGGCCTTCTAAAAGTGCTATACAGCTCGTGCTTTATGTCGTGTTAACATTGTGAACATAGACGGGTGGCCTTAGAGCTCGTGTTTTATATCGTATTAACATCGTGAAAGTGTACGACTCGTCTTAGAGCTCGTTCTTTGTATCGTATTAACATTGTAAAATTCGACGACTCGTCTCAGAACTCGTGCTTTATAATTATGGTACTGGGATCAAAGCGGACGACTCGTCTTAGAGCTCGTGCTTTATATCACAATAACATCGTGAAAGTGGACGAATCGTATAAAAGAGCTAGTGATTTATATTACGTTAACATTTGGATAGGGGCGAGTTGTTTTAAAATTCTGTTTAAATCGTGTCAACATCGTGTTAACATCGTGAAAGTCGGCACGTGGCATTACTCTTTAACTGCGGAAATTTAGCTCCTTAAGGATGGGTGATCCATGTGAAATTATGATCTGGTGTCACTTGAGATACCCCTTATTAACATTTTGAATTGCAGTGACTATAGGGGTGCCCCTCGCACCTGCTTGCAGGGATAGGCTAGCCACTCGAAACCAGGACGGTTAGTACCCCCACATGTTACATGGTTACATACCGTCGACATCATAGACACTGAAGAGGAATCGAAGTTTATCGACAGGATCTCCCTTGGTGAGGAGATAGAGCCCCTCCATCAGCTCATCCAGTGAGATGTACCCACTCCCATCCTGGTCGAATAGATGGAAGAAACGCTCGGCGAAGAACGACTGAGGAGAAAGAAAGAAGAAAAAATGAACTGAGATTTGAATCGTTCATTAGATGGAGATACTATTAGAGGCAGATGTATCGGATATGGGGGTGGAGGGGGGTGGGAGAACATCGTTGTTGTTTTTTTGCATTGCAACCTCTTATCATTTTGTTACTTGTCCTTCTTTTGTATCGTGAATTATAATGACATGATAATCTGATGAGGTGGGTATGATTATTATGAGCCCCTGGTTCATTTGGGTATTTTATCTAAAAACTTGTCTGCAAAACCTTAGCAAGACATGGAGAGTTGATGAAAGTAGAACAGAATGAATCGGATAATGTGATTTGCTTGTAAAATGAATAAGTCAACACATTATTTCGATCCAGACGGTGATACATGAAGGCAATTTCCATTGCATATGAAAATAAAATTCATGATTTGGTCCGAGTGGATTTAAAATCGAATAGTTCAATTTTACATCTCAGAAAGATCGAAAGCAATTAAACCTTTGTGCATACCCCTAAATATCAAATTGCAATTGCGGTGTATATTGCTCTGTTCGGAAAGTTTGATTTTTGACCGATTACCCCATTCCTCTGTCTTCTTCGGTACGTGTTTCCAACTCATTTGTTCCATCTACCCCTTTTCATCTTTGTCCATCTCTGCTGTCTTTCTGTCTCGATCTCTCCTTTCCCAATCCCTCCCAATCCAAACTGTCCAATTCTCCATCTTTCTCTCCCCTTTATCTCTTTACAGAATATGTTATATCTTCCCCTCTGCCTGTCAGTCTCTCTCTCTCGTTCTCATTCTTCGTCTGTCTGTTTCAGTCTACCTCTCCCTTTCCTTCCCAACCCAATATCTTAATTTCTCCAGCTTTCCCCTCTTTATTTAAAGAATGTGTTCTGTCTGTCCCTCTGTCTCTTTTTCTTTCTTTCTTTCTCTATGTCTTTGTGTCTGTTTTAGTCTCTCTCTCTCCCCCCCCCTCTCTCTCTCTCTCTCCCTTTCTTTCTCAACACACTTTCTCCATTTCTTCATCATTTCCCCTCTTTTTACAGAGAGTGTGTTCTGTCTGTCCCTCTGTCTGTTTTCTGTTTGTATATCTGACCATCTGTTTCAGCTTCCCTCTTTCTCCCCTCTCTCTCTTTCTGAATCCCCACGACCAGTTTCTCAACTTTCGCTCCTCTCTGTATGCAAAGAACAGGTTGTTTTCTTACATCATCATCCAACGTTACAGTGTATATGCAAATTCACCTTTTCGATCACACGTTAAACTGCACTCTGGTTTATCAAGTGTCTGTACTGCCTCTTTGGTGGTAGCATGTACATTTATTCAGAGCCTGTGCCCTTTAAAGACCATGACCTTCGAAAGTACAGAATGAGACCCCAGTCCAATTCCAACAGGGTGATCATATCAAACCGCTCTAAGGTAAGTACTTTTAATCAAGATATTCACGTTCCTGTACCTATTTCTGTATCTCTATATACCCCTCTCTCCTCTTTTCCCTCTCCTTTTTGGATTTCCCCCTTTAGGTTTTGTTTGAAATAACGAAAACGTTCTCTTCCTCTGAATCTTCTGCATTCATGTGTCTCTCTCCCATCGTCTCGAAGCTATTCATATCGCATCACCTATCTTTCTGCATTCCCTACTACTAGTTGGTACACAGGCGGCTTCAACCTTGAAATGCTCAATAAAGGCCTTTCATTAATGAATAATGTGACCTGCATTAATTAAAATGATCCATATGTAGGGGACACTATGACCCATTTTAATACATCAAATTTTATTTGTTATTGGTGTCCATTTCCTGCTACTTCTAAACAATATCATTGATAGGTTTATCATGACCACATGATCATAAAGAATAAATCAGGTACTTATTGATTATCAACTTGGTTCTACGTCATGCATCATTACAAACCAATGAGTGAGACCGTTTTACTTGAGGCCTTGAAACCATGAAAGGAGACGACTGAACTTGTTTGCAATATGACCCAAAGAAGGGTCGACAAATTACTGCTGTTATGTGTTGTTAATTAAGTATTCAAATTGTTCTCCTGGAAAGCTGGAATTGTGAAGTTAGGTAGTTTGTACGTTGTATTTTGAAACCACAATATATATTTACTGTAGGCCTATTACCACAGAAACTGTTTTAAAGCAGTCCCTTTGACTGTCTAGAGTTGCTGGTTCTTTGGGCCCTTTTGGAGCAACTTCAGGGCCCAGTGTGGTATGCGGTGGTTCTTAAACCTATAGCATATTTCACTGTATTGTTCATAGTGGGTTTTCTACAGTTTCAGCCAAAATATTTGTACTGAAATGCATAAAAACACTGCTGGGCCCCTAAAACATAAAATTTGGGCACTTTGGGCACTAATTTAAAAAAAGACAGTCGGTGGCATCGTTTTAGCATTACATTTTACCCAGGAATCAGCATTTTAAAAAAGGTGAACACCATTTCCCTGATGGAGCCTTCTGTGTACCTATCTTTACCCCTTCCCATAAATTATTAACCCTCTATCCCGTCTCCACGCACACGTTGCCAGTCTCTCTCGCAGTTCCGATTCTTAAACTCTATCTCTATCTCTATCTTCCTCTGACATTGTCTCTCCTTATTCGCACACTAACCGTTTAAATATTTATTCACCATCACTATATTCTTGCTTATAGAAAAGTCAAAGTGAAAACCATTTGTTTTATTATACATGTATATAACATGTGTAGGTACAAAAACAGAATGACCTTTATTCTCGTGTTATAATAATGCTGTTGTTTCCACCTTCATGTTGTATTTACCCCCTTTGCTTATGGGAAAGGACGGTTCCTGTATAAGCCTCTTGGAATAAGAGAATTCAGTAGTCGGCGGGTTAACTTTGATTCAAAATTGGAGAAGGAAAAAAGAAAGTTTCTATTTGATGTTGCACAAGAGAGAGTGTGAGCTTTGATTAATTACTTTCTTTAGCATTTTGGATCATGTATCTTGCAGAAATAAATCTCTCAGACATGTACCTGAATAAAATACCATGTTCATGGTTGTTCTTTCAACTTTTTGTTGTTAACGGGTTAACCAATTTGGATAGTATTACCAAAGAAATGGCGGGTGTGATATACGTGCGTTATGTGACTTGCAACTTTATTCGTTTATTGCTCTCTTCAGCCGATTAAAGATAAATTCCAACGTTGGCATGGCTTAAACAGATCTCAATTTCATGAACCCAATATCTCTATTGTCTGTCTCTCTTTAATGGAGTTTGGACGATATTGATTTCAATGAAGCAGTTATGTCACTTTCCATGAATGATTAACCCTGTGAACAAATATTTCCGTGACTACATTTTAACAACTGAAAGAGATATTGAAATTGAGGTTTATTATGACAAGGGTTGTTTTCAGAAGTCCTTGAGACATTATTAGTTGTCGAAATGTTTGCAAACCGCCATGATATATGATTTATTATTCGGAAGATTCAAAAGAAAAATCAATGATTTTATGAATGATTAACAGGATGAATATTAAAAGTTTGACATGTTTCATATTTCTTTATTGCAAAATCGTGTCAAATATTCTGGTTTTATCATATTTATACACTACAAACAAACTAACATCCTCACATAATCATTTAATATCATAAGACACACCACACGTCAAAGAATTAATTCGCATACCTATAATAATTAACTCCCAAGTATGTATTTTTTTTGTAGATGGATATCTGGCAGGAATTATTCCTTAAAATGCACTGTGTGATGAAACCCATTAATGTAGCTAAAGCTGAGTTAATGATATTTTAAACTTTGGAAGTGCATCGGGTTATTATATCATAATTTAATATTGGCTGTAAGCAGCAGAATGTTATATTTCTTCACGATAATAATAATAATAATAAGAGTAATGATAAAAAATATTAATAAACAGTAATGATAATAATGATAATGATAATGATACTACTACTACTACTACTACTACTACTACTACTACTACTACTACTACTACTACTACTACTACTACTACTACTACTACTACTACTACTACTACTACTACTACTACTAATGATAATAATAATAATTAAATTAATAAAAAGTAATGATAATAATGATAATGATAATGATACTACTACTACTACTACTACTACTACTACTACTACTACTACTACTACTACTACTACTACTACTACTACTACTACTACTACTAATAATAATAATAATAATAATTAAATTAATAAAAGTAATGATAATAATGATAATGATAATGATACTACTACTACTACTACTACTACTACTACTACTACTACTACTACTACTACTACTACTACTAACTACTACTACTACTACTACTACTACTACTACTACTACTACTACTACTACTACTAATGATAATAATAATAATAACGATATTGATAATACTAATGATGATAATAATAATGGTAGTTAAATTTTGATAACGCTTTTGATGATGTTAAATTACATTTCACAACCATTATTTAAATCCAAATAAAGCTATAAAAGGTAACAAATTGAAAAATTGATTAATACTAAGGTTTTCAAAATTCAAAATCAGTTTAAAGTAAAAAGTTATTTGACAGCAGCAATTAGTCAATCATTTTCTTTCCTGACAAGCATGGATGATTAGAGAGGAGATGTTTTGAAGATTGGCTGATCTCTGGAAGGAGAATTGGAGTGGACTGCGCAAGGTTGACAAGTGTCTCAAGTAGGCTGTCGTCAGCGAGTGTGCGGATGAAAGCTGAACAGCCACACGTTATAGGCAACAAACACTGCAACCTTAATAAGCGGGAAACATTAGCAGAAATGTGACCAGAATATTGCCAAGGTCTTCAGGTTCCCTTTAAGCAAGATCACGCTCAGGTTGCACGCATGGTGAACGTCCTACCAAGACCATTACCATTACCATTCTTCTGGCACCTGTTACTGGTCCTGTTTCAATACGCTGCCAGGCATTGGGAGGAAAGGCAACCCGCGTGCTTTCCCGAACCCCCTTGTGACATATTACTCCCATGTAATTGCAAGGAAATGACGCGAAATTGATTTCTACATATCGATTCGCATCTGCCTGATGCTTTTCATCGGTATTTAATTCCTAATTTTACATCTAGATCGGGATCGAGAGATAGAGTAAGACCGTTGTCTAGCTTGGAGAAAGCTAAGCATGGAGAGGGAAGGACATTCGCCTACATCAATAACGTCCAATCGTGCCTGTATATTAGCTTCATGTTATGGAACCCGCAATTCAATACGAAGTCACTGTGACTGTGTTAATTAAAACCACTACATTATTTTGATGATACTGAAGATGCATCTGAATGTGTCTGTGTCTTGCTTTACTCTAGATGGAAAGAGTAGACATTTGTAAATAAATGGCATTCGTATAGCAATCATAACATGCCTCTTCTACGAGAAGACTAGGGGGTCGGTTAAACAAGAAACACCGATATATTAACAGTAAGATTATTGTTTATTAAGAGATCATTGTCTCTCTGTCTCATTCTCTCTCTTTCTGTCTCTCTCATTCTCTCTTTCTGTCTCTCTCTCTCTCTCTCTCTCTCTTTCTCTCTCTCTCATCACAGTCATAAAGCAATGAGCAATGGAGCTGACTGTATATTAAGACATCTTGTGATGAGAATTAAGTCATAATCCTTTTTTTTTCTTCAAATTTTGATAAAATGTTTCCAATTATATTAGAGACTCGGTCTTTATTAAGGTGCATCGAAAAGGCAAACATTACACCTATTAATTTTAATCCTGACCGTTGCTAACAGCAAAAATAGTCTATTGACACAAGACTTCACAATTATCAGTTAATGTTTCCACCAAGAACTTCACGTATGTCAAGTCAAAATTAAACTTGAGGCGTAAGAACACAGGATTATATTTTCGAACGTGTCGCTCCTCGTGAAATCGTGAGATATACCTCTACACTGTAAAGATAGAGATTGTCTCGTTTGATTAGTATATACAATACGTAATTTGATAGTTTGCTGAAGGGTATAAGAAAACTCATTTTCTCTCGGACTCGTAATAGTTACGTTCACAGTCAACTTCATGCACGTAAATTAAACTGTTAATTTGCTAATCACAGTTGACTGGATTTAATCGAAAGGTGCGATAAATTACATAAAAATAAAGAAATAAATACACATATACTATTATCACTTGCAAATTACATAATCTTTTTGAGGAAAGTGGTAAGGTTGCATTACCAGGTACTCCCTAATGTATGTATTTTGCTTGTACATCTACTTAATTGTCAGGGCTCACAAGGCATCAAGCTTTGCTTATCTTGGAGCCCTGGCCAGTTCTGTGTAAAATAAGTTCATATTTCTTTATTTATGTTTTAATGTATACTGATGTTATTTTGTATTCAGAACTATAAATAAATAAATAAAATGAAATGAAATGATTTGGAATGTGTGTGGCTTAAAGAATACTACGACACGACGACAAAGCTTGTGTGTGTGTGTTTTCCTCTCACAAACGGTCAATGGTAGTAGTATTCTTTAAACCAGCTGATCTAATGAAAACCTTGGAGTATTCACGCTTTTTGTATAAATCATCTTGGATATGTATTGATTTCATTGCTTTCTTGAATGTGTACTTAGTGCATACCAGTGTACGTGAAGTGTTAAGTAAACTCATCATAATGCTCGCACGAATTGGTTTCCGGTTTAAAGCTTTACAAGGGGGGTGTGGAAAGAGAAAGAGAGATGTGGAGAGAAAAAGAGAGATGTGGAGAGAGAGAGAGATGGATAGAGAGAGAGAGAGAGAGAAAGAGAGAGGGGGAGAGAGGGTGATAAGGAGACAGAGAGGGGGAGAGACATGGAGAGAGAGGGAAAGAGAGGGAGAGATAAGGATGGAGAGAAAGAGAGAGAAAGAAAGAGAAGGAGATAAGGAGGGAGAGAGAGAGAGAGAGGGGGGAATGGAGATAATATTCCATTTTATCAAAATCGCGTGATGATCAATTTCAGTCATAATTTTTTTTTTTTTTAATATTTTCTTCAAAGTAAGCTTGATATAACCAACAACAAAAAACACGAAGGTAATATGGTCATGATGGTATTCAATTTTGTGCATGTTTGACTCTGGATTTAGCTGGTATTTAAAATTGCACCCAGTGCAATAACGATTGTCAGTGCTATATAGTACTATTTAAGGGTGATGGGTTACTTTACGCAATACAGATGATCAAATAACTTTGCTGCGATACAAATGTACTGCCTTCCAATAATTATTGTACGCTTCTAAAGTATAGTGTTCTTCAAGTGTGAATAATCCTGATAATAAAGACCAAAAATATGATAACACCCGAAAACAAGTGATACCACCTTGCTATTATTCAATCACAACCAAATGGTGCAAATATTTATTGCGACACTTGCTACGTCAGAGTATTATGTAAGATACAGCTGATCCAATGAAAACCTTGGAGTATTCACGCTTTTTGTATAAATCATCTTGGATGTGTATTGATTTCATTGCTTTCTTGAATGTGTACTTAGTGCATACCAGTGTACGTGAAGTGTTAAGTAAACTCATCATAATGCTCGCACGAATTGGTTTCCGGTTTAAAGCTTTACAAGGGGGGTGTGGAAAGAGAAAGAGAGATATGGAGAGAGAGAGAGAGAGAGAGAGAGAGAGAGAGAGAGAAATATATATGTTAGAGAGAGAGAGAGAGATGGATAGAGAGAGAGAGAGAGACAGAGACAGAGACAGAGAAAGGGGAGAGAGGGAGATAAGGAGACAGAGAGGGGGAGAGACATGGAGATAGAGGTAGAGAGAGGGGGATAAGGAGGGAGAGAAAGAGAGAGAAAGAAAGAGAAGGAGATAAGGAGGGAGATAGAGAGAGAGAGAGAGGGAGATAATGAGAATCAGAGAGAGAGAGAGAGGGGGAACTGGAGATAATATTTCATTTTATCAAAATCGCGTGATGATTAATTTCAGTCATAATTATTTAACACAAAAATATTTTCTTCAAAGTAAGCTTGATATAACCAACAACAAAAAACACGAAGGTAATATGGTCATGATGGTATTCAATTGTGTGCATCTTTGACTCTGGATTTATCAATCCTCTTAAAAAGTTAAACAACCAGCAAATGAAATGATGATTTAATTTCCTTCCTATGTTCGATATGCTCATTATGATAATAACTCTGTTGTATAATTTTTGGCACGGAATCACGATACCGAATAGACCTCAACCCAGTTTAAGAAGAAAATGTAATATATTGTAAGAGAAATTTGATCCCGTTTTCAGACTTGGTTTCTTGTGGAAACTTTACTGAGCGACGGTGGAATATGGAACGGATATTGTACCTGTATCGTTGCTCGTTCTGTAAACATTACCACATCTTTACACGGTGTTCTTAGTAACAAGTTTGATAAGAATCATTGTACTCTTCTCGTAACCATGGTGATGGGAATGAGCATGATTAAAATATTGCTTTTCATCAGGAAGTCATCGCTTCATGACGGTCTTATTCGCTTAATGTCTTACTCCTACCCACAATGTCATATCTTAATGAATGTTATATATAGAAACAATTGAATTATTTACCTCTCTGCTCTATCCCCCATCCTAATATCCTATCATTCTTTATGTTATAATAATCATTACATTTTCTTGTACTGCATCGCTCTTTAATATAACTACTCTAAGCTTTATGTTGAACTTCTAATATTTAATTGTATCATTCGTTTTCGTGTTTGCGTAGGTATATCGAAGCTTACTTACTATCATTTTGACGTCGTTTGATTTTCGTCACTGTCTCTCCAAAGAGGATTTTTGTTGTTGTCAGGGGTAACAAAAGGATCCACAAACAACATCTTGTGTAGAATCAAAATCATATTAATTGCAGTGTTGTCCCAAGGCTCTCACACTACTTATGATCATAAGACCCGTTCAACTGATTCACGTTGTTTAAATTTCGACGCTGACCAGCTTTCGTCGTCAATTGTATTCATATTAGTATCCGTCTTATTCTACTCATCTCGCTAAAGTCATTTTATCATCGTTATTCTTTGGTAACCAACAAGAGGTTTTTTATAACTTTGAGGAAAGCAATAGATCAAACTTGTTGACAAAAATCGAGGAAAATCCTTAGGCCTACTAATTAAATCCCCGCATTATAAGTACGAGATGTGTACGGAATAACGGAAAAGGGAGATAAAGGGAGATATATATATATATAGAGAGAGAGAGAGAGAGAGAGAGAGAGAGAGAGAGTAGGAAAGAAACGGAGAAGAAGAGATGACCAAAATGGGTGAAAATTATGTAGCGAAGGAGAGAAAGACCAATTCATCTAGAAAAAAGGTAACTGGAAAGATGGAAGGAGAGAAAAGCAAGAAAGTATAAACGAAAACATTAAAGCAAGCAAGAAATAAGTGAGAGAAAGAGAGAGGTCGAAATACAGATAAAGCAGAAAAGGGGGAATGTGAGAAAAGAAGATTCGTGAAGGGTAAGGGGAGGGATTTACCTATACATTATCGCGATCAGTCTGCTAATGGGTTTTCTAATAGATAAGATATTATCTTGACCAGACCAAATAGGATATTGGGTAATTGCAAATGAAGAGAGACGGTTATGTTCCTTCTCACATTGTAATTTATACCGGATTTGTGCATTCCCCAGCATAAAAGACCAATCAAGCCTGATATCTCTTGATTAGGCTGTTATCTCACCAAGTTATTATCTAGCTTAAATACTAGCTTACTCTTTAATTTGATATAATGAATTTTAAAAACGCTAATAAATAGAAAACCGTTTCCGACGGTTATTGTCATATAAAAACAGGGAATCCCGTTGTCAGGGCTTAAACTAAATAGATTCATTTACATTATTGAATTTTTTTTAAATTTTTTAAATTTTTTAAATTGCCTTTTCATGATTCACACCATGGGTCATATTCTTTCGATTCAATTTTGATTTAATGACGTAATATTGTTTCAAAAGACTTGTGACATAATAACCGAAAAACAACAAAAACCCCGAACAACTACATTTGTTCATTGTCTACTTACAAAAAACAAAAATTTACGTCATGTTCCATGAGTAAAAAAGCTCGTGAACTAGACGAAAAACTGTTCACATTGTAGGATAGTTGCTTTGCTATAAACTGACGTTTTTTTTTAATATCAAACGAGTTAGTAAACAGATTATGCACTGTCTAACGATGAAGACATTAACACCTTTCTTCCACCCAAATATGTCTTATTGCATCTTATCAAAGTAGAACCATATCAGCTGTAATATTAGATATCAAATACAAGATATATTATGCTCTTTGATTAATAACACCTATCAAGAGATTGATTTTTTTTATTCCTTCGGGTAATCAAAGGTGGGTTAAAGAGTGGCCAATCACTTTAGTGACCCGGCGTAGGTGATTGATAGTAGATGCACAAGCACACTCACATGGTTTCGAACCCAGTATTTCGGAGCGATTTGATTGCATACATGGTTTTCTATCATTCAAATTATTACATCATATGGAATCATACCAAAGTGAATCAGAGTGTAACAACATCAACATGTTCGACTTAATAGAGAACATTTTGAAAGACATATTATTCTATACATTTTTCTGGAAATCCTCTTCATTAATGAAAAAATATTCTTCGCTACACGTCCAATAAATAACATCCTATTGGTACAGCAAAGACTACGGATTACGTTTTTTTAAAGAGGATTTGCAAAGGAGGATTAAGGTAAAACGAGTTTAATAAACGGTATCCTTCAAACCCAGTCTTTCTGGGTTATTTGAAAGCAACTAAAAATAAAGAAAGGACGAAAGAAAGAAAGCAAGTTCCAAATACTTGTTCTTGATTGGTTGAAAATGGAAATGCGTACAATTCTTGGAGTTTCGTTTAATTATATTTTTATGCAAGAGGTCCTTCATATTGCTTACAATGATATTGATAGCGCAAAACCACTAAATATGATTGTGATTGTCAACCAATTTGAATGTTGAACTAAATAATTAGCATATTTAACATCAGTTTATATCATTTGTAATGATGTTTCTTCTTTAAGACAATTTCTTTCTTTGGCAATGCCCTTGTATTTCATTGACCCTTCAGAACTGCGTTTTACAGTACAGGAATTGTAACTGAACTTCAAGATGAACCTGCATCCTGTTAAGGAGGGAAAATATAAAGTGAATGTTTCACGTTCTTACGAGCATGCAAATGTGTATAAACAAACACCTTTTCCATGATATGATTTAAGATTATGTGAATGCATTTCCTCAAATCTGGAGTTCCATAGTGAATCTGTTCCAGTGATATCTCAGATAGCTTAAACTGCAATATTGAGATGGATGAACATTCACTTATGGACGCAAAGTGTTTGCAAATCAATGCCTCCGCTTTATATTATAGAAGAAGTATAATGATTTAAAAGAATACAGAGATGAACTTACCTTTTTGATGTTAAGTGCCATTTTAAACTCATCCTCGTCAATTTGTCTGTCCTCTCCCGCTATTTGACAGAATTGTTTTTCGGCCCATCCAAGCCATTGGGAGTCTTCATCAGCCGGCTGGGCGTTCCCACAAACACTGGAAAACGCCAAACTTGACTTTCTTCTCGCCGTTGCCATCTCCATCCTGCCGGAAATTTATCAGTACAACTTTTCTTCCACGAGATAAAATTAGACGTCTGTGTGGTTTTCAATTGATATGATTCACCAGAGACAATTGTCAGGTCTTTTCCCACATCATCGTTGATGTATCGACGTCGAAAAGAAATGAAATATGATTCGTAATCGATTGGTGCGTCTCATTAACCGCTCTTAATAATCCCGGCCAACTGGTCGTACGGATGAGATCAAATGTCTAACAAAGTGGTGTCATCCGAAGAAATGAGTAAAAAAATCACTTTCTCCGAGGGAGGCTCTGGAACATCAGATGAACCTGTTCGATATGATGAAACAAACAGAGAACAAGAAGGAAGAATTAAGACATCGGATATGAAAGTGTGGTATTTTTTTATTCTGTGGTAGTTTGCGTGAAGAGCAAGGTTTGGAATGAGTAGAAGTATTGCTTGCTGAGGAAGCAGAGTGTAACAATTACGCGATCAGCGCAGCGGCGTGAGAACGCCTACCTCATTTATTACTGTGGGGGCGTCGTTAGGTAAAAAAAAAATGGTTAGCGCACTGCATCCAAAAAATGTTTTTGGAAGACGTCATCGCCATTTACACCCAATCGGTTTTAAAGTCAAAATAACAATAACGGTCAATTGTAAAAATCCAACCTTAAACGGAAATCTTTTGTTGTGTCTACATTATACATGAATACTACCTGTAACAAAACTCGAAAATAATTTAGAATTCACTACTTTTAATATTGATAAATGGAAGTTGGAAATCACTATTTTCTGGCTATCGACGAATGAGTCAATAACATAGTCGAGCAGATCACTTGGTCAAGATGGTTACCTTATACATCTATCTTTAACAATAATATAGATAAAATCATTTGCTGGACTTTTAGCTTAGTTCTCCCTGAAACAATATTTGTCAAGTCAGATCAGTTAACCAAATCTATTCCTAGTTTGCTATAATGACAGGATGATGCATAATCAATTTAAACTCGAAAGGTCTTTCTTTTTGAAATCAGAAGGAAAATAAACGTTACAAATGCATCATAACAATCATGACAACAATACATTTAGCAAAGCTATCATAGGTCCTTATATTCCATTTATGAACATTCCATGAAGTATGATATTCCAACCGCTGTCTGTTGAATGAAACTGCCGTCTGGTGGTATTTATTTTATAAAGAGGACGCATGTCCAATCGAGAAAAGCAAGCGCTTTAAGACTAGAAGCCTCCGAGATGAGCCGAGAGAAGAGTTTTTGATTACACTAGAAAGAAGAAGTATACCCAGATAGAGGATACCGTCTGAGCTTGGACTATCACTCACTATAAAGTCATGCAAGCTGCCTGCTGAAAAATGGCACACAGCTTACGTTTCACAAGACTGTTTACAACTCGCTTCATTCTCGCCGCGGCGTAAAAGAGAATTTAGATCCCCTTGCTTAAAACCCCCTCTTCCGTGGTAGCTAGCCCGGCCTTACGATCACCCCTCCACGTCTAATATCTAATAAGGATTTGCCCTTAAAATATGGTAAGAGAAGCAATTCATCAGGGAATCAGGCCAGTTGAGAAAAAGAGAGGGAGGGAGGAAGAGAGAAGATGAGAGAAGGTGAGAGGAAGAGGGAAAAGAGACGTGGTCTCCTAGAAGTTTACAAACAATAAGACACAATGAGAACGTGAATATACGATGAGTTTAATTGGATTGAACCCCACTACACCAAGCTCGTGTTGAAATGTCATCCGCGATGGCGCTTTGTCCAAATTGCTTGACGTTATAATGACCGTTCCTGGCGTCTCATTATAATCGAAAAACGTTTACCTACCACCAAAATTACCACTTTAGATTAATATAGTCCATCTTTGTAACATCTCCGTTTTGGTCTCTATCACGTCTACGTTCAAATTGTAGTCTCGGGTAGGTAGACATTAAGCTGTAACATAAAACTTCATGTGAATGTTTGACGTTAATTATTCTTCCTTAATTTAAATGTTTGTCTTTGGATGGCAAGCGCTACTTCAGGCCATCATTTTTAACAACTCTTCGGCTTCGGCAAGCCATGCTATCTCAAGAGGAAGTGACGTACGATGACGAGGGTTATTACCCTGTAGGGGGGAAGGCGACAGAAATGAAATGAAATTAATTATTGTATTTTTCCCTCTTTCATGTTCTATCAAAACGAAAATATATGAAGTGATAATGAGCCGAATAGATAACTAACCGTATGTTTAATATTGACATTCAATATGTTTCTTTGACAAGTTGGTCATGTTGGTGTAAACATAAACATTGCTATGAAGAATCAATATCGGCCTTGTCGTGTTAAGAACATCAACCCACATTCTGTTTTTCGAACCATTACGGGTGTGAAAGAGTAAAGTACTTTCAATATTATTAGGTTTCTATCGCTCTACTTCTGGGTAATTGAGTGACCCTGTGTGATTGTACTGTACTTGTGACTTGATTTGCTAATAAAGTACTGGGAAAAGATTTGTAAGCGTGCTTGTATGCGTAGCTCCATTGGAATGCAGGCTAGAGAGGGGTTTATATTTGTACCTTTCCTTGTCACTTCGGCCCCCGTGTGGATCCACATAAGGTTCCTACCTTTATACAATAAGCTTTAGTAAAGTGTCCCTCCTCCACGCTTGACACACAGAATCCGGAGGGGGGATAGAAGGGGCATGTGTAGACATTCATCTCACCATCGAATTTGCACAAGGTTTCCAGAAATGTCATCGCTCCACGTGCTTTCCGCTACTTATTTGTCTGGTGTGCCAACGCCAGGCATTATTTACAGCCACCATACCACTCAAAATGGGCATTTCTTTATATTTTGGAGAAGTCGGCCCTTCAATTTCTTGCGTCGAATTTCCAAATTTGAAACTGGAGAGTGGCGAAACGGGAGAAGGTCAGATTTTCTCAAATAGATCGTGACGGTCATTATAGTGGAGGTTGGGAGGTAGTTTAAGCGTGGCTAGGGTAACACATACAAGGGCTTTAACCCGATTTGAGGCGATGACCGTCAGATTAATTACATCAATTAAATCTTACTGATCGTGCTTTTAGAAGCAGTATGTGGCCTTGGCCGTTGATATTGATGTAAGCATGTAATATCAAATTACGTTGAGCTCAATATACGTCTAATGAGACGTGTAATGTGCGTAATGTAGCAGACTGTAATAGGTCATCAAATCAAAAATCCGTTTCTAAACTTAGCAGCCTATATGCGGACTGCAGAGCACACTTGTGAAGAAGAACAAAAACACTAAAAGGGTGCAGTTGCATCATAAGGGTCCTGAAGGATGTTGGCAAGGTGACAATTTCATTCAAGACCAATAAGTCTGTCAAGCCCTTTGAACAATGACGCCATGTTGCATCTCAAGGCCTGCCACATGATGTGATTAGTATCCTAACAAGAAAAGACCGCGAAACGGATCCAGAGGTTGAATGCTATACTTACTTGATCAAATGAATGAATATTGAATGAATTGCGCTGATATTGCATCTGCTTGCAGGGAAAATAAAAAGAGCTTCGTGTCTTGCAAATATATTAGAAGAAGGATGAGCTGAAACAGCTTTGCGAGACAAACAAAAGCGAAAGTCCTGGCTTGGCGCGTAGGACAATCTGAATTGATTCCCTTGGTCGTGTTGTACAGGATTTAAATATATTGGTGAAGCTGTATCGTAAATATTACATTAATTTGACCAAACAAATTTTCTAATAGAGTCGAATGCAATCTCTTCACTCTTAACTGCGATCGATCAGCAGTGATAGCAATCTAATGCTTAGTGCTGTCAGAATCCAACCTGTCACGTATCTATTATCGAATTGATTAAATTTACGTGTAGCATTGAAATATTAACGCTAAGGCACTAAATGCGAGCGGGAAGGCAAGCTAATGCACCCCTTCACCGAGACTCATACTAAAGTCGCCTTAGACTCCTAAAGCTATCACGTGACGTCAACAAATTAAGAGATTTAGATTCTAAATGAAGGAATGGGATGGAAAATGGTTTGGCTTTGTGTGCTTTGTACGGTTAAACGCGGAAAAATCTTCGTGGAAAGAACTGGCCTGGCTTGGTAGTAATAAAGTGACTATCTAGGTGTTGGGCCGGAAATTCATCACCATCACCAAAATGTCAGATAGGCGAAACCAGGGTATCAATAATGGCGCCTATCTAAAGAAAGCGTTGCCATTTAAGTTAATTTTTTTCCCGAAACTGTCTACGATAAACAGGTCACACCGACATGAAATTAGAACACAGAGAATTGCAACAGTTCATTTTTTTTTCTTCTTTCCAGCATTTTGAAAGCCAGGTCATTAAGTGTTATCCTGTGTTCAACGAGAAAAAGAGAAGCAGAAATTCTGCTATTTGGGTTTGGACAATACAAGGAATCGATTATTAGGCAGTAAAGGGGCAGTCGTAATGTAATTAAGATATGTAACCAATTGGAAGATATGTCTTGATTCGATCAACGGCTTGCATACCAACAGAATAAAACCCCTCAATGCAATTACGGGAAGTCTAGCTCCGATATGCTCGGATATCGATACTTCAAAATCACGGCCTTGCTTCCTCTCTCGGTTGTCTGCACAGGTAGCAGAAAATATCTTTACATATTTGAACACTAAATTGGCTCCTACACGCTTCAATCAACATATTATAAAAGCAGTAGAGTGCCGTTCTAATTTGTTATCCCTCCCTTTTTTCTCTCTCTCTCTCTCTCTCTGTCTCTCTTCTCTCTCCCCTCTCTCTCTCTGTCTCTCTGTCTGTCTGTCTCTCTCTCTCTCTGTCACTCTGTACTCCCTCACTCCTCTTTCGGCTTGTTCGATTCTAATCTCAGCCTCGGACAATTACCACCAGCAGCCGTAGACTACCAGGGGCCTTAACACTGTAGCTCAAAGTCGGGTCTCTATTTCCCGGCAAGGGGATAATACGGTAGGAATTTGGCGCGATGGGGCCGGGCCGCTTGTCGCTTCATTTACCCTTTGCCATGGTGGCGCGACCAACAATTGCTTCAAGATCGCACTCCGATTGGACGAAGGAGAAGGAAGGGGAGAAAAGAAGAAGGAAGAAGGAAAGCTTGAGACAGAGACGGACAGGGAGAGAATATGAGGAGGAGACAGATAATGAATTGCTAATTTCTTGAGACCTAGATCCATTTATAACAATACGAGTATTAAATGTTGCACACTGCTCATCAGAGCATTACTTGAAATAGCCTGGCGCGCCATCTGCTGCTAATACATAAATTGAATCAAACATTAATGCTAAGATAGTTAACGTTCACGAACAGACCATTACTTCTTCACTCTGCTTGACCTTTCGCTATAAAACAAAATAAAAAACGTGAGGTGGTGACATAATGGTGATAAAATCTCAAGAGCTGGAGGAGTGACTACCTTCAAATAGCAATCAATACTGCATATTGTGTAATTCCATCTCTGATTAAATCAACGGGTAGAAATATTGAAAGAGTGATGGAATTAGCAATGACACGCATGTGATTTTTACGATGCGTATAAAGCTATTCATTTAGTAGATGTGTCAGTAGGAGTAGATACTTGTCATAAATCGAAGGAGACCCAAGCTTCTTGCTGATTCGAAGAATACGTTAACATCTACTACAGATCGCCCCAGGATCACGAGTCAAGTTCCAATCCAGAAACGTCACTTTATAACTTACAAAGTGGGGCAATGAACAAAATTAGATGAGTGCCTATATTATATATAAGACTTGTCAAGGTTTATTCAGGGTAGTAATGAGGTCACTTGAGGGCTGATTGGGGGGGGGGTGTCAGTTTAAGGGAGTATATGCATAGGGGTGAGGGGGGTGCATCGCCAAAGCACAGGTGGGAAATTTAATGGATATTTACTTGCCTCAGATTGAGGGGGAGGGGGAGTTTTTTAAAAATATAACCTTAAGTAGCATTTTGATAAATTTCTTTTCCACATTAAAAAAAAAAACAAGAGTTTTTTGTGATTTGGAAAAACATGTTACTGTAAAAATGAATTAATTGGTAAAACATATCTTCAAAGTCCTTAAAACATTGTTGTAATTCACTTCTTAAAAAAAGGAGAAACACCTTCTGAAGACTTGTTTGCTACGTGACATTGCGACATTAAAGCGCGTCATTAAAATTTTCTCAGAAGTTATGTGACATATATTAACTACTACTCTCTCTCTAAATAGAGCAAATTAGTATCATTCTTACACGATTAATCATATATTATATACTAAAATACCGTCTTAAACAATATTTAAAATACGATAGTTATCAAATCTAAGGGGCAAAAGGCAAAAATTATGAGATTTGAAAAAAAAGCCTAATCCATTACGGATTTTTCAGAAGTTATAAGTCGTTCTAGAAGAAAATATCAATACATCCTCTCCCATTCATAACTTCCAGTAAAAAAAGATAGATAATTAAGATTTGGCTGAATCATTATTTAGCAGTTCCTTCGCCCTTTTTTTTCATTGCTAGCTCTTGTTTCAAAGGGATATTTCTTGTCATGATCGTTAATTGAGGTTTTACACCCCGGATAACATTTCAAGAAACATCATACTGAATGCAAAAGGTTTGCTGATCATACCTTACAATACTTGTTTTCATCTTGGTTCTGTTTAGAAATGATAATTATTATATCACATCCATATCTGTAGTGAAAGAACATTCCATGCTCGATGTCATTCCCCCATGCTACGGCACAGCATGAATAACGAACCAGAATATTTATGGAAATATACTATATTGCAATTTCATTCAATTGCAAGTTATGGCAATAGATTGTTTTCTGCTTATTTTTTCTGCATACTAAAGGCATCAATTCCATATTCTTCTGGTGCAGATTTTAGTATCGCTTCATATGATATAAAAGATACTTAGAACTGAATTAAGTACTCGTGATAAGGTAGTTGTCAAAGGGAAATTCCCACCTCTATTTGTACTTTGAAGCAGGCAGGCGTCATAACAAAAATGATGCAATCCGCGGAAAATCAACTATAGCATGAAAAAATGCTTACTCGAGACAAAGAAAGTCGCAAGACTAGCCGTTTTGAAGGAAAAAAACCCCTGTGTGTTATGGAATAATTTGAAGATGATACGTGATTAAACAATGCCTCATTGATAGTGAAAGAGGGCGCCAGCGATCAAATGCATGCTTGAGAAAAAAGACAAAGCTCAGACGAGAATGGTGATAACAATGATAGTAATTGTTCTAGATTTGTGTAGCGCTTTATACTTCTACGACGCCTTTAGACTGTCATCAGATTAAGGATTGCTCGTAAACAATGTATGCACATTCTCCACTCCCTGTTGAACATTGGAGACCGCTCTAATTCTAAACAGACGCGCACAAAGCTGATCCAGCCAACTTGATATGACATTCGCACCCTACCGTGTTCTCATTGGACACATGGGTATAGAGAAGCAATGTGGATGAAGTGCCATGCTAAAGGACAGAAATGACGCACCACGCAGGGATCAAACGCGAGACTTTGCATTTCCAGTAAGGTGTTTTAACAACCCGACTACGGCACCTCTACAACGGAGGCCCATATAGAACCTGTGAAATCTGTTTATCTGTCAGCTTAAAACTTTGAACTTTGAAAAAAGTAAGTTTAAACAAAAAGTTTTCCTAAAGATAAAGTACATTACGTCATATAAACCTGTTAGGTTGACGCACTAGTTTATTTTTACGAAGTATCTAATAAGTACCCTGACATATCACGAGTTCTGTGAGATACTGCCTCCAGTCTAAGTGGGAGTTTCCCTTCTATCGGTAGGGTTAATCTGAGT
Source organism: Mesocentrotus franciscanus (assembly GCA_037976565.1). Taxonomy (NCBI): domain Eukaryota; kingdom Metazoa; phylum Echinodermata; class Echinoidea; order Camarodonta; family Strongylocentrotidae; genus Mesocentrotus; species Mesocentrotus franciscanus. The sequence continues at coordinate 28,942,732 of CP137666.1, read as the reverse complement.
CTCAAGTAGTCCTTCTAATTCATCGTTATTATTACTAATAATTGTAGGGTCCTCAGGAAGAACAGTTCCGATGCCGATGAGGCCTCTCTGGGTAAAAAAAATTTATTATTATTAATATTATCATTATCTTTATTATTATTATTATCATTATTATTATTGTTATTATTATTGTTATTATTGTTATTATTATTATTATTACCTAAACCATCCTCAGACTCGGAATCTCATTAAAATAATTATAGACAGCGATATTAACGGGGAAGCAAATCTGCAAGGAAGACAAACTAGAGCTTTCGAGCTCGCATGCCATGTTCGCGTTTGAAACGAGTAGTAATAAAGTGAAAAAACTCTCTCTAATACTGCTACAATGTTCTTATACAATTATTATTGAACTGTTGCTCCATTATTCCGTCAAAGGACAAATGTCACCCAACAATAATCAATGCACAAGAATTTAGTAGCTTTTTTTATATTTCTGATACTATTTCCTTTAACGGCAACGAAAATGTCAAAATATTCTTTGAAGCTCAAACCATCCATTTCGATGTAATTAAGTCGATTGCTGCTTTATCCTTGACTAAGACTGCCTAAAATACCAACTAAAGTGAGCGATTCTTTCAGGATTACGGGCAGTATCATGCCACTAAATCCTTTCCAATTTGATTCAAAGCTTCGCGTCCCGCGAGATTTTCCATTAAAAAAAGTGATATTGGTTCAATTGTCGCTACGTGAAATCGTATCTATAATGTTGAGGTTTCTCATCGATCGAACGTGTAACGGAAGCTGAAAGCACATAGATACATTGCCTATATGATATGATGATACACGTGCGAACACCCACCACGCACACGAAGCTAGAGAGTGGGAGAGAGCTACTTTCCAAGGGCATTTTCTCATCCAGGTTTGTTAAACGCTCAGCTTAAAAGATTAACGTATTGCATAGCACTGAACGTGTGTAAAATATTAGTTTACATTTTATTAAACTGTAGAAGGCATGTCCAGATTGGATATTAAAAGTAAATTCTGTCAACAGTCTAACAGTTCGCAAGCATCGTGCTTCAGGCATTAATTGTGAGACATCATATATATTTTCAATATTCTCATTGGCTGTTCTGATGATGATGTTGCGATTTTTGTTATGTCAACCAATACAAGTATAAAACTATTAAGAGATTTATGAAGCATAAATTTGGATTCACAATAAACCCCCTCTACTCATTACTTTAAAAATGTGATTTATAATATTCTTATGTTTTAAAATGCTATGTACATGTAAGTCACTGAAATCACATTCCCTCGATAATTCCCGAGCGTTTGTATTTGTGCCTTTGGCATGTACAAATATGTAGTGTAATTACTCATCGGTATATGCATTTATGTGTGTATGAATGTAAGTTTGTGGTTAACTGAGTTTTTATAGGAACTCATGTAACCTGCATTTAAACCATCGAACATTGGGACCCTAGTCACGTCATCGGCCTTTCCATTATGGCGCAAACAAAAGCTGCTCAGGTTTCAAAATGGTGACCTTTTTCGTGAGAGTAATCATTCGTTAACATTTTACCCCTGCAAGGAGACCTATTACATGGATACCAACTCGTTAACGTTTTTATCGCAGCGTGAATCCGATTGGTTGGAATGCAACGGATGGCGCGAACAACAAGAGTGCAAATCAAATCGTCTGACTTTCTTGCCTATACATGCTCAGACTACAAACGATCTGCGCCGAGGGTAGTATAATGCGCTAATTGCTTAGCCAATGTCGGAATGTTGCAGCCCCAAAACGACCGTGAAACAAAGCCTAGTTTATTTTTTTAGACTTATGCGAGGGCTTCAGTCAGTCATTACGGAGTTCTTACAGAAAATCCATTAAGGTTTTGCAAAGGAAGACAAAAGTTAACAGGGATATAAATTGACATGGACGCGTAAAATACGTGGTTGTATGTAGTGTTATTCTTGGCTCATATACGATGCAGAACGAAGGAATGACTCTACGTTACGTTTATGACGTATGTGTTATGCTTTAATTAGAACAAACCAAGAAAGGTAATTCTGATGCCGGAAAGATCGGCAAAATATACTTTCTTAAATCGTAAGGATAAACAGGCTTGATGGCTTAGGATAGCTAGAAGGATTCCACAAAGACGTGATTTAGAATTGCTTGATGTAAGCAGGGAGGTAACTCCCACCTCCCTGATGTAAGGTGTCCACTTCCAAATGAGCATTACAGAATAATAAAAAGATGTGAATTGGACAATTCCTACGATGTCCTACGACTTCAGCACGAGCTCATCAAGAATATAATACGAAATGGGGTTATCACTACAAATTGTGCACGTTTTGACTACAAGAAAGACATTTGAATTATATTGATTTTTCTGCATAAATTTTCATTGGAAAAAAAGGATGGTTCAAATGCGATAATGCTTAAAATAATGTGCATTTGTATACGATAATGGAAGTGAGAGTTTCTTTCCAATGGGGCATGGGAAGGAATTCAAACTTGTAATCGCTTTGGTTTCTTTTCGAATCAAGGTACATCCTAAATTATGGACAAACAAATTAATTGGCTCGTGAGCCCTTGATATTTTGATATATTATGAAATAGAATTCAAAAATTTGTATTCAATTTCTGCGCTTAAAGATAAAGTTGAGTTCTGGTCATGCGAATGCATTGTGAAAGAAGCGTTGTGGAATCGATCAGAAAAAGGTGATCATGTAGCATATAAGTATTGGTGTGTACTGCAAGGTTCTGGAATCATCAAAATGATAAGAAATTAGGCCCAGTCTTGGTAAAAGTAACAAGCACTGTACACAGAAATATGTACAGGGGACTACACAAACATGTGGCATAAAATGAGGTCCTCATTTTTAAGCTGTTACATGTCATATTTAGAATATGAAGGCATTCTGAGGGCCATGCTCTTCAGGGAACATTTTTTTCTTTCACACTTGCATAATAACAATGAAAACAGTCACAAATTATTTTCACCTCTTCCTTGAAATCGACCTTCTTAACGACCGCATTGCAAACAAGTTCAGTCGTCTCCTCTCATGACTAGGTTTCAAGGCCTCAAGTAAAACGGTCTCACGCATTGGTTTGTAATGCTACATGGCGTAGAACCAAGTTGATAGTCAATAAGTACCTGATTTATTCTTTATGATCATATGGTCATGATAAACCTATCAATGATAGTGTTTAGAAGTAGCAGGAAATGGACACCAATAACAAATAAAGTTTGATGTATTAAAATGGGTCATAGTGTCCCCTACATAATCATTTTAATTAATGCAGGTCACATTATTCATTAATGAAAGGCCTTTCCTGAGCATTGTTTCCTTTATTGCCAACAAATGAAATCATAATAGCTGCAAACCAAAACCAGGGTAACCTGGCATTATCGCAGGGACGGATGCCGGGTTTTTTTTTTTTTTTTGGGGGTGAGAGGCATGCGATACCCTTATTTTTTGTTGTTGTTATCTTTTATTTTTATTTTTATTTTGTAAAGCTATTTCGCATTATATAGATGGATTTCGCTCACGTCCTTCTATTTTCGGCCAACCCCCATTGGACATAGTCTGTAAGTATTCGGGAACCTATAATTGTTTGTTTGTTTGTTTGTTTTTATTTCTGCGTTTTCAAAAAAGAACATAATCATATACATAAAGTAACTATTATTCCTTCATTATACATAATTATAATTGTTTAAGTACATTAAATAAGATGCATACAAACACAAATATTTATCAATGAAAAAGATAAATTACAAAAAAACGCAGCTTTAATTGCCTCTTAATATGTTCCCCATATTTAAAATCATTATTTCTCTATGTCAAATGTCTATCCTTGTTTTATTATGCATTCTTTTGTTAAATTTTATGAGACAATCTTGTTATGTAGAATGTGGAACAATTAAATAAAAAAAAGCAAACAAGTACATGAAGTGGGGGCGGATCCCCTCTATCGCACTTCAGACTGGATCTGCCAATGTTATACTGTATGCTACAGAGATGTATTTATATCTTTCACGAGCTGATTACAGAGTAGGACGTGACAAGGTATCAAAGCTGAAAGTAATGACCTGATGTTAACCTGCACTGTGTACAGATACAAATGATCTTAAAGGTTGTTTACAGCTGAGATTACACATGTATGAATAGTTACACGTAAGTATGGTACTATGCATGGGGAAATTTGGTAGATGCCATACCACCAGGGGGGTGTTTCACAAAGATCCTAAGTTGAACTTATCTCTAAGTTGGACTTAACAGTTATGGAAAGCCATTAGCATCTATGAAATACTGTGTACAAGTTATTTTAAAAGGCATAACATTTTGATTCAAATCATTCATATTTTCTATTATCAAGGAGATTTCATGTTCTTGATGTGGAATTAATAAAAAGTCTAAAATACTTGAATTTTCCCTTTTGAATATATATTTTTTAAAGGCTACAAATGGCTCTCCATAATTCTTAAGTCCAACTTAGAGTTAAGTTCGACTTAGGATCTATGTGAAACACCCCCAGACGAGGTTCATCTTACCCCAAAACGCAAATAATAGTATCATTATCATACCATCTAGTAGATGCACAATGAATCACTGAAAACGTCGTATTCAACAATTGTGTCTTTTCAATCGTATCGTTGTTGAAATATAATGGTATTATTGGGGACCTTCTTTTCATTTTGACGGTAATTTTGGTCTGACAACACATAGACAATTCTCTAACTTATCTCTTTAAGTATAATTTATATTGTCATCATTACTAATGTTATTGATAATGTCCAATTATTGTTAGATCTAGCATGTTATAATCATTGAAATCACAATTATAATCTACTTAAGATTGCTTCCATTAAATTATGTATATACATCGTCACCAGAACTAGGTTTATGCGACATAAATTCCCTTGAAAAGATGAATAAACAAGATAAACAGTATAATAGTATGATAATAACTGCAACCTGAATCACTTCAAAAGATTCAATGAATCGTTTGATGGTAGAATCGCTAACATTCCATTTTTAGATCTTTTGGTGAATACAAAAGAAAGAAAGAAATGAATGTGTACGTTCTTGCTGAAGTAATACGTCATATCAGATTTCTCTCTTTTTGTAGAGGATTCCTCTCCTCTATTCTCCGACACGTAGACTGTGAAGAGAGGAAAATGTCACATAGTTGTCATCTGCAAACCCTTCTAAAAGCATCAAATACAAAGTTCATTCAATCCGTATCGGCTTGGCAACCTACACATTCAAGAGCCATGATAAACCAAAATGCAAACCTCAGAAGATAAGGTGCGTTCCCATTATTGTAAAATATGAGCTGCGGAACATTCGTCTGTTGTGTACAACATGTTTATCAATCGCACTATCGAAATGATGCCATCTAGTAGTTAAATATAACATACATGACACCCTATTCAGATTCCAAGAAGAGCATTTAAAGGGGATGTATGGAGAAATCAAATCGGTAAAGCCTTCCAGTTCGCATCTTAGGTGATACAAAAGTTGATTTTGACAAATCAATCTTTGGCTTATTCATGAACTATTAACATTTATATATCAATCATATTTCCATAATGAATATATCGTACCTCTGCACGTAAAGTAGAAAAATAAAATATTCATTACGATACATGGCGTACCTGACATGTATATTGTGACGTCATCACAATTATCTGGATTACGGGGGAGCACTGACATCGTCCTTTTGCCGGAGTGTTACGAACCTTACACTATACGCAATCAAAATTTAAACATTTATCTTATCAGAATAATAATATGAATCTTTTATGAAGTGTGAGTTCTGTAAGAAGAAGTTTCATAACCTCAGTTACATGTATATGTGTATATTCAAGCCATTTGGCCGTGTCCGCTTATAGTAGAAGGTTTTGATGACTGCTACATTCTATTCGATCTTCTCATTCAGTAAGATCCAATTATATGATTCATTTGCTGTGTGCACCGTATACTTTCTAGATTTATACGCCATAATAAAATGTTCTCTGAGGGAGTTTGACATTTAAAGGAGCGGATATGACATAAATCAATCATTTTCTTTTGTTACTACCACATCATGCCCCCTTACCTGTAGAGTCGTAATTCACACGGCGCAGATCGTTGGGAAAGCAAGTCTCATTTTCTTTAGTAGCCGCCCCCATGCTATTGAACTTGACGTCTGGCATACCAGCAAACTTGGCACTATGCGTGGAGATGTGATTAAGTTTTGTTTGAGCAACTAATCTGCCACACCGACCTTAATACCACCGAAGGAATGAAACACTCGATACATCTCGAAGACAGACGTCATCTACAGCTATACCACAGAGCTCTTTACAACCCCATAACACCATAACAACTGTGTTGCATGTTATGCTACCTATAAAAAGCATCAAGTCAATCGCTTATACCTCACGCAGGAAAGACAATCAAAAAAGGAGCCAAATGTTTTGAGATTGTTTTGTTGAGTTTCGCGTTGCGTAGCAGAGCACCTATTGACTTCGTGGGAATCTATCTTTTTTCTACTTTTTTCCCCTTTCTTCCTGTATGGATTTTGTTCGCTTCATATCTCATGAATGACATGGTTAATGACAATGACATTTTTTTGTCATGTGCCATAATTATGTATGGTAAGCCATAGGGGAGAAAACTAAATTTATTCGATCCCTGCAAAATATATGGGTCAGTATCAAAATATATTCAATGTTTACAAAGAAATATATATGCGCAATTAAAAAATATTCGATGTTTATTATATGCGTTATCAAAATATATTCGATGTTTATAAATAAATAAATGCGCTTTTAGAATATAAGTGTGTAAAAATATATGCGCTATTGAGATATATTGGATGTTTATTAAAAAAATATATAGGCCTATGCGTTATCAAAATATGATTGATGTTTTTAAAAAATAAATGCTTTATTAATTTATGCGATATAGTTCTAAAAATGATATGTCAAAAAAAGTATATATGTGCAAGGAAAAAAAATATGTTCAACACAAAAATTATATTGGACAAGAAATAAATTACATGCGTCAATTATATGCCAAAGACGAAGTATTCTGGAAGAAACCAAAATATGTGCGATCTATAATTTCCTGCAATATAAAACAGAAAATAGTACCTCATTTATATCGTTTGGTCCTGCGATATATGCGTGCTCGGACGTTTTGTTTGTACGAGATTTTTGGTTCGTATGAGAATTCTGCTGTACGAGAAAAAATATGTTCGTACAAAAAAAAGTTCGTTCGAAAAAATATATAATAATGCGCCCCCTTGCCTTTAGTATAGTCTTTGAATGGATCTCATTCAGACACTATTTAGTCCCAGCCAGAGGTCCGTTCATTCATTGGGTTTCTACATGTGTCACATGTCTCGATCAAAGCGGCAGATCACCTAATTCGTCTCCGTGACGAATTCAATGTCTAGTTGTTACATTGTATTTTCTAAAATGTTTTAATGGTTCTGGCATAGATTTCCAGAAAATTAGAAAGTATATCATGTAGATGGGTTTTGTTGGATCATGTTTATCACAGCACAAAGTATATAATCATTCGTCTGAAGGTATCTAGTCATGTAATGGTTAGTCAGCGATAACACGGCCAAATGAACATTATGTCAATAGTAACAAATAAATTACTAGTAGGATATTTCTGGTGTCTATCTCGTAATAAAATACATCGTCAAACGAGAAAGGTCATATCGTTGTAATACATCGAAATGTTTTTTATCATTATGTTTATAGTGCATTGTCCACTAAAGAGATTTCACACAATCAAAAACTCCTTAAAGGGGAAGTCCACCCTGAAAATAAGTTTGTTTTATTACAAGGAGAAAGATGAGGAGAAGAGATCAGTGAAGGTTTGAGAAAAATCAGACAATAAATAAGAAAGTTATGGATTTTTTTAATCCATAACTTTTCATGAAATACTGTGGGTCGAATTCGCAACGCGGTCTCTAAATAATTATGATGTCACCCCCTCACATTTTATCCTTTGTTGAATGCAAGAAATGTTATTAGATTCCATTTTGATCA